>JANIJG010006970.1:0-12543 GCA_024611175.1 Megaceryle torquata | reverse complement strand
ATAAAAATTAATTTTTATCAAATGTTTCTGAAAGGCTTTTTTTTTTTTTTTTTTTAATTTATTTATAATTTCTTTGTTAATAAGAAGTAATTAAATGCTCAGTTACCTGGATATCAGGCTGATCAATCTGGAGTTCCTTTGGACAACATTTTTTCTGTATCTGTTCTCTATTTCTTCTCTTCCAAACAGCAATATATAGAATATTTTGCCATACTATGAAGGACTTGTATTTTTTTATCCTTAATTCTCTCTTGTTTTGTCTCTCCCCTTATGATAACAGTTCATATATTTTGTTACATGAAGGTGAAAGTGTATCTACTGGTGGTGAAAGGTTACATTACAATGAGGTAATGGTTTTGAAAAAAAGTAACAATGAATAAGAGACTCATAAAATAATAGATGCATAGAAATGATCACTGAAAGAGACTTCAGGAGAGCTCCAACTTCCTGCTTGAAGCAGGACTGTCGCCAATGATCACCACTCAAGATCAGTTCTGCCAAGGCCAAGTTTAGCCAAGACTAGACTTTATAGCCAAGTCTTTATACCCAGGACTTTTTTAAGACTTGAAAACTTTGGTTTATGTATATCTCCACAATCTCTCTGGGTAACGTGCTTCAGTGCTTCTGCATTCCCTTTTTAGTGAAGAGTTTTTTGTTTTCTAATGTCCAGTTTGAACATCACAAACTACAGCTTGTGTCCATTGCCCCTTTCTGTTTTGCTTGTCAAGACTGAGAATAGTTTGGCTTAATCATCTTCACTTCTTCAAGAATATTTAGGTGGATTTTGCATTGACCCTTCTCTCCTTCACTGAGCTAATAAATCCTCTGCTTTTACATAACATGTTCCAGGTTCTTGATCACCTAAGTAACTAAGCCTTGGACACTCAACACCCTACTTACACAAGCCTGGGCAGGAGGAAGTACAGCAAAACTGAACTGTATTCCAAGCTTCACTTCTCCTGAGTTAAGAAGAGGGAAATTATAAGAACACTACTCTTCTCCTTTTTGAGCTTCATGAGGTTTTTCTGGATTGACACTCCAGCATTTCTCAATTTAACTGTTCCCTCTAATTGAGTGTCAATTTATTGTTGGGCTCTGGGACTGACTAATAATGAGCCTCAGCTCACTGAGGGTTGCTATTCAGTCAAATCATTGACCATTCCCCTCAGAGTGGAACAATACAGTCAACTTTAAATCCTATTAACAACCTGCTCATCCACCCCAGTTTCTGAGATTATAGAAAAACTTACTTAAACCTAGGAATATTACTATGTTTACCATGCTCCCATCATTAAGGTAATCAATCTCTTCCTCACATAAAGCAACCAGATTGGTAAAGTATGATTTACTATTCCTGAATCTATGTTGAGCTGTCCTAATTCCTACTCCTTTATGTTTGTATACTTTTTAATCTGGATATACTTTTCCTGACCCTTCGTAATTAAAAATCTTGTTCTATAGAAACATAATCAAAATCTTTCAAATATTTCCAATCAGAACATGAGGAAAAGAATAAAATGACCTCATCTACCCAAACATAAACAACGGGGTAGTTATGGTCTTTCTTACCTTCATACATGTATAAATCAGATATCACCATAAGACATAAAAAAAGATTGAGTTTATATTTGAGAGGGAAATAGACATATCAGAGGAAACTGGATGGAGGTAGCTGTCAGGTCTGTAAGAAGATCTGAGGAAGGAGCTCCAGACTTCCATTTTGAAAGCTTGACCTGACTGTTCATTCAGTCACTTGTACAGAATTTCTCAAAAATCCCATGTTCTGTGTGGAAAATAGAATAGGCAGCCTTTTACATGACTTGGTGTTTTCCAGGTGCCTTATGAGTTTTTTAAAAATAAAGTTGATTTTCTCACATTCCATTGGATTAAATTTGAATTTGAAAATAAAGTGAACATTACATGTACAGAGTCCAAAAAGGATTTTAGAAGTCCTAATGCCTCCAAAGCTAAAGCCTTCAGTAAAGGCACTGAATAGACTGGAATATAGGGGGTGAAAATTCAAGTTGTGTTCTATGCAGCTACTCAGGACCAAGGACACTTTTTGGCTTAGCATATCTATACCACTTAGTAAGACTTTTTTTAAAAAAAATCTCAGTATGGGAATTTTGGTAAAAATCAGAGGAACGCTTCCACTATGACTACCATAACTCCAGGCTTGGTTTAAATCTGCCAAAACAGAAATTTGAATTCATAACGGTACTCTCATAAAGGTATGCTCTATACTCAGGAAGGCTTATAGTGGCAGAGGAAAATTCTGTGACCCTCATTTCTTGCATGTCTTCAATTACAGATATCCTCAATTGTGGTGAAACTTCTTTCTAGATAATGTTTAATACATAAAAAAAAAAGTCATAAAACCAAAAGAGCCCTTGATCTGACAAAATGCCATATATCTCATTGGTTGTTATCCAAGTATTAAGTGTTATAACAAAGAATATTATTATTTTGATTTTAAAAAATCATAAAAGATAAAACACTTGTGTTTGCAGTATGTTAAATATATGAAAGTATATTATAGAAACTAATCTGAACTTTATTCTGTATTAAGAAAAAAAGCAGAGCTACCCATGGATAAAGAAGGAAATTTCTTTGTAAAAAAAATGTCAAAGATTAAAATTTTCAACACCAATATAGTTTTCTCTTCAATGTAATAAAAATGTGTACCAATAACAAAATTTTGGTCAGAGTAAAAGTAATCTTTGTACATTTTAGCTAGAATGTGTACATTGCTTCAAGGTTGTGGTTTTGTTTTTTTTTTTTTTTGTTGGGGTTTATTTATTTATTTATTTGGTTGGTTTGTTTTGTTTATTTGCTTGTTCACCTTTGGGAAAAACAAGAGAACACATGTGTAGTACTAGGTCTATTATAAACACTATATGATAAAGCATCCAAGTGGTTTTCAGATTATTTTGTGCAGGACATATAAATTATAATAATCCATTACAATCAAAAATGTACATAAAGAGCATCTCTGCATTAATTATATACAAATTCAGATGTCTGTAGTGAATAAATTTATATCTTGAATAGCCACCAATGATTTTCTTTAAAATCAAAGAAAAAAAATAAGCATTTCCAGTGTAATTCATCTGATCTCTTTTAGGCTTCTACACTAAGACAAGAACAATCATGCCCTAGAAGTGCCTATTTCTTTCCTTTGACTGTAAAATGAACCTTCCACAGAGGATGTTGAGACAGGCTTATGTGTACAACAATTTATTCATGTGGCCATCAGCTGATAGCATCCATCAACTTTAACAGTAAAGGTTACATTCAAGGAGAAAGAGAAAAAGAAAGGAGAAAGGAAGAAGAAAAAAAGGAAATTAAAATATCTTCCTAGTGACCAGTAATAAAGAGAAAAAAATATTATGTCTCTAGATTAATATCATTTTCTTGTAATTTTATCCAGTGTAACAAATGTTGCCTGCAAATGCCTTTTCCAAACTAACTGCATAATTTCCACAGGATCACCTTAGTCTTGTTGCTGTGACTTATTATAGTAATAGTGCTACACTGGAGCATGCTTTGATCAGCTGCAAAGATTGCAGAGCTAATTGAATTTTAAAGCTGTGTATGTGTGCATTATTGTTAAATGCTTATGGCTCTCTGGATACTTTACTAATGCAATCTACTAAATTCTCTTTGTTCCCTCTTATAAGATTATAAATTAAAAATTATGAAGCAAGGCGTGTAAAGTAGGGAAGGAAAAGACAATTCAAACATTAATTGCAACCATCTCCTTCAAGCTGACAATATAGACACAGCAATGTTTTCAGAACCTGACACTGCAAAACAAGATTAAGTATAATTTGGATTATGAGGGTAAAAGGTAGTTACAGTGGTATGTAGGGGCATGTAGGTGGAAGGTTATGAACTGAAAGGGAAGACTGCAAAGTTATGAACTCAAGAGCTGAATATTGAAGCCCTTTAGGTCAAAGCTATTTCCCCTAGGAGTCTAGGCAATTATCTTTGATGTAGGTCTACTCTCTAGATTTCTGAAATTTGAAAAGTCCACGCTTCTCTCAGTTCCTAATTTTGAAAGTATAAATGTC
Source organism: Megaceryle torquata (assembly GCA_024611175.1). NCBI lineage: Eukaryota > Metazoa > Chordata > Aves > Coraciiformes > Cerylidae > Megaceryle > Megaceryle torquata. Next base: position 8,470 of record JANIJG010006970.1, on the reverse strand, counting down.
TGGTTTTTTCTTTTTTTTCCACATTTGTACTTATTTAGATAGCTAGATTGTCTCAGTCCTTCAATATTCTTACTTTAAGAATAGTGCTTACAAAAAGGTAGTCCTTAGCACCTCCTTAAATAAATAACTAAATAATTTTATACCTATTTTTAAAAATTCATAGGAATTCCTTTATTCAAGATATTTCTCAACACTGCATACTCAGAAAGAACAGATAGAAGCTAAAATCTTGGTCACCCTGAAGTCAAGAAAACTGGATTTCAATTTAGATATGTAAGAATGACAGATAAATAAACTGTTCTCTTAAAAACTAAGAAAATGTACAACTATTATTATTTACCATATTGTGGTCTGTGTGAATTTACTCAACAGGTTAATGAAGGAAGAAGTGGAAAATAACAGCTTAAACTAACAAGAGAAATGAAAAATATCTTGCCTTTTAAATATCTTGCCTTTTAAATATCTTGCCTAAACCACCATTCAATCTCGAGCATGTGAGAAATACTTTCAGTCCTAATTGCAGTAAGATACAGTCTACTGAGAAATCACAAAAGAAGATAAAATTATTTTGAAGTTGGTTTGGGGTTTTTTTTTAGAATACATAAAAAAGCATGTTCACCTTGAAGACAATCACTGAAATCATCATTCTGCTACATTTATGGTATGCTTTCTGGAAGTGTTGACTTTTCTTTTACTGTTATTTAAGCATTTCACTGCAGAGGAACATTTCTTAATAGCATCATTAAGAATTATTGCACAAACAGTTTTCCGTACTACATTTGCAATTTTGAATATGTAATGATGGAATGATTGTTAAATACCTTGCCCAGCACTGTACAACAGGAATCATAAATGACATTGTAAAGCTAAATGACAATTAGTATCCTAAAAGGTTGACTCTTATAAGGTGAATAAAAAGATGTCTGTTAACAGAAGCAACTTGATTTAAAGACAGCTTTGGTGAACATGGGATTTACACAAATTGTCAATGTACTTTGATACACTGATAGAAAAATTTTGAGATGTATCTTCATTAGATGTTGTTAGAATGGTATTCTGTGATGTCTATTAGTATATAAAACTTTAACCTTTACTGTTGCCAAAAAAAAGAAAAGGTTTACAGTACAACATTATAGGGTGAAGTCCAGGAATCTTCTGCCTCTGAGACAGATATTCTGTATGATCTGCAACAGGTTCAAGTTAAGCAAATAAGAGAAATATTGGTAGATTCCAGGCTAAACTCCAGAGGGTGCATGGGCCTGAGGTCATTGCCTTGGAGGGGGGGAGGATAGAGGGGTTTGTCACAAAAGTAGCAAAACCAGTCTTGTAAATGCAAAGGAAATTGATATGTTAAGCAAGAATATTCCTTGAAAACTGTAATTTTTCAGACTATAACTGTAAGTGTGGTGTAAGGTGATAACTTTATTAAATTTAAAATTCTTATTTATACAATATTTATACAATTGGATTGAATGCACCCTCATCAAGCTTGCAGATAGCATGGAGTGGTGCAGCTAATTCATTAGAGGGAAGGGATGCCATCCAGAGGAAACTTGACAACTTTGAGGAGTGGGCCCGTGTGAACATCATGAGGTTCAGCAAGGCCAAGTGCAAATTCCTGCACCTGGGTTGGCACAACTTCCAGTATCAATATATGCTGGGGGATAAATAAATTGAGAGCAGTCTTGTGGAGAAGTACTTCTGGGGGTGGAAAATTGAACATGCTGTCAATGTGTATTTGTAGTTCAGAAAGCCAATCACATCCTGGGCTGCATAAAAAGAAATGTGGCCACCAGTTCGAGGGAAGTCATTATGCCCCTTTGCTCTTGTGAGACCCCACCTGGACTACAGCTTCCAGATCTGGGGTCTCCAGCACAAGAAAGACATGGATCTGTTAGACAAGGGTCATGGAAATAAGCAGAGAATTGGGCCACCTCTCCTCTGAAGAAAGGTTGAGAGAATTGTGATTGTTCAGCCTGGAGAAGAGAAGGCTCCAGAGAGACCTTCTTGTGGTCTTTTAAAAATTAAAAGACATTATAAGAAACATGGAGAGAACCATTTTACCAAGGCCTGTAGTGACAGGGCAAGGGGCAGTGGTTTTAAACTGAAAGAGGGTAGATGTAGAATGGACATAAGGAAGAAATTTTTTACAGTGAGGGTGTTGAGTCACTGGAACAGGTTTCTCAGTTGCGGAGGTTGTGCATGACCCATCATATGAATCATTTGAGGTCAGGTTTTGATGGGTCTGATAGCAACATGGGTTGATGGGTTTGATAGCAACATGATCTAATGAAAGATGTCTGTGCCCACAGCAGAAGAGTTGAACAACATGACTTTGAAAGATCCCTGACAACCAAAACCATTCTATAAGACTATGATTCCATGAAAACAAGTATTGGCCTATTGTGTTTTTCTGTAAGCCCAAGCTGCACACCTACAGAAATTTCTCTGTAGAGAGAACAAAATGCTCTGGCAACTTAGAGAAAAGCTTTAGTTTATATGGATCAAGGATGTATGAACTTATGTGTCCTGAGAAAAGCCCCCATTAGACAGGATTTTTATATTGTAAAAGAATAGTAACTGCTTTAGCTTTCCAACAATTGCACTGGAAACTTACAGCTGAGTAAAAATTACTGTTTCTGATGGAAGACATGAAATAAAATCACAAAAGATTTATAAAGCAAGAGTAAAAATGAAATAAAGAACAAAGACAACGACTCAGGTTAATATAAAGGATGGGGGAAGAATAAAAAAACAATGGAACAAATAGGCAAACAAGTCTATAAAATTATATTTTATTGGAAGTTCTTTCTTTCCATTGAAAAGATAATGATAAAAGGAGAGAGTAAGGGAATAAGGCAAACAGAAACTCTAAAAGATTAAGGAGATAAAAAATTGTTTTATTTGCTGTCACTGTGTCAGAATATACATAACACTAATCCTTAATAATTTAAAGGGGATTTCCACGTAGTCTATTGTTGCACAGCCAGTGCCTGTTAGTTTTTTGCAGTCATTTGGACAATTCCACAGCTAGTGAGACACAAACAGATTAGTTGCTTTTGTAAACTGTCCACAGGGTTTATTCATCAAATAGCAAACACTGTAATAATGAAAACTCTACAGGCTCAATTCAAAACCTACCAAAATCAATGAGAGCAATTTAAAAAGGAGTGTTTACAGTATTTTCTGAAGTATTTCCTGAAAAAGGTAGTGGCTGACAGGATCTGAGCCTGACAAGATTATTATCCCTGAAGAAAATCTTGATATAATTCCTTTCCTAAATAGCATAATGAAATACATTTTGAACTTGGAGTGGGGGCTGGAGGTTGGTTGGCTTCTTTTCGTTCTTCCAGTACACTTCTAAAATTTAAAAATAATATAAAAAAATTACACTAAAACCATTAAATTCTAATGGTAAAGGGATATTAATATTGCCTGAAAAAAATCTTTTAAATTTATGTTTTTCATTTATTTTGGTTTATACTTTTTTTCCTGTGTTTTAATCAAAGGTAAAAATTATAAGTAATTTTACTAAATAAATCTAGATTTTATGTTATGTGCCTTGAATATTCTTAATAAACCAGAGTGTTAACCACTCCATCTGTATTAAAAAAAAAAATTATCAAAATATCATATATGTCCTGTACATTTGGCTAGGGTATACAACAGAAAAATTAATCTCCACACAGATAAAGCAGCACAGAGGAACAATGACAGATAGCGGGGCCCAAATTGTACCCTGCTCCTGCTCATTCCTCTGCAGTGATAGGAGTCCAAAGAGCCCTAAGGCAGAGAGGAGACTGCGATCCAGGTGCAACTACTGGCCAGGATCAGTGTTTGAGGCCTGCTGCTGGAGGGATCCACACTGCACCTGTATGTACACATATGTATGTATTCCTACTAACAGACCTTCATTTTGATCGGATAGAGAGGGGAACAAGATGAAGCCATCAGCATTGTTTGTGTTTGAGTGCTATAGTGCCTGTGGTGTTCTGTATGGCTGGTTGCGTATATATGCATGTATGTGTATTGTGTATATGTGTGCCTACTGGGGATACATGCTCAGATGTGCTATTGGCTGGACACAGGGACATGGAGCTGTGGTATCCTTACCACTGGGCTACCAGATTTGGCAACTCCCTAACATATCCCTGAAGAGTAATTGATAAAAGCTAATTCAGGGGATGTTCAGGTTTTATGAAAGGCTGCATTAATGTAATAAAACTCTTCTTTGGAGCTGCTCCATTAGGTCTGTGTTCTTGTGTTGAGGACTCCAGGCTGGACACAGTGCTCCAGGTGGGGTCTCACCAGATCAGAGTAGAGGGGCAGAATCACATCTCTCAATCTGCTGGCCATGCTTCTTTTAATGCAGCCCAAGATATAATTGACCTTCTGGCCTGCAAGTGCACATTGTTGGCTCATGTCCAGTTTATCATCTACCCAAGTCCTTTTCTGCGTGACTTTAATCACCTCATCCTCCCACCTATATTGATAATGAGGATAACGTATCAGTTATTAATTTTGTTGTAAACAGTAATTTTAGAAACATCGGGGGGAAAAAAAAAAAAAAGAGAGAGAGAGAGAAAGACTTGGACGTCTTCTTCTTTGTGTAAGACAAGAAATGCAAAAGAATGAGACCTCCCCCAAAAGTGCATCTTGTATTGGAAAAATAGGTTTTCTGTGTATATTTGAAGGGACAATTTGAAAATTTACTGACTTATGAAAGCTCCCTAACTTGAATTTTTTTCAGATGAAAGAAACAACACTTTGTAGTGTTATTATTAATTAAAATATAGAGCACCTACTAAAACATTTTCTTCTTAAGCATTGCAACACCTAAAATTCAAGTCATTCTTTCTGTAGATCAGTTCCAAATGTTAGATACCTGTGATTTCTATTCAATGAAGAGCTTATACATCTTCCTCAAAATTTCCTGCTACCATTAGGAATGTTGTGTCTGTAGTATGTTTTAGGTGCCCTCTCAGAAAAATAGATCTTGGAGATCTTTACTGAAGATATCTAAATGTGAGTCACCAGATTTAAAAGCACAGTGGGAAACAAGTAATGAAGTAAATTTTTGCTTAACACATTCCTGTGATATTAATGTTTTTTAAATAATTTACATGAATAAAGCCAAATCCAGAAAATGAGAACTGCTCAGCATGGATTCAAGTTCCTTTGTCCATCTTCACAAGTGATCATACTTTTACAGCATCACAGGGTGTCACATCTGCTGAAACAGACACGAAACTTCTTTGTCTTATCTGAAAAATAAAAAAGGACAAAGTTGACAAGAGGAAAGTAGGAAAGTTACAGAAAGAGGTAGCAAAAGAAGATTGTAAAGAGGAAAAGAATATATTGTCTGGAAAAAGTCTTCCCTGTCACCATTAATCTGTCTCTCTCCTCCACAATTAAAATAAAACAAAAAGGAAAATAAAAACTCCTAATTATGTTTCTTCTGTCAGTGAATAAGGGTTACATTGGTTATGGAAGCACAATCTGAAAAGGAAGAGCACGCAGAATGTCAAACACTATTATTTTTAATGTTTGATAATTTGTCACGTGGGATGTCTTCCCTTCCTTTTTTTTATCTAAAATGAAGTAAAGCCTATTGGGATTCATACACTTACCTTTATTAGACAGTGAAAGAGAAATTATTATTTAAATAACAAGTTCTCTCATTTATGCATCAATACTCCTCAGGTTACTGTAGAGGAGATAAGAGAGTAAAATGTACATGAATCCATACCTTGATCAAGACTACTTGAGATAGTGATGTGTTGGCAAAGATGGCTGATAAAATGCATTGAACTTGGACTGGAATATAGTTATATTAAAGATACAAAACTGAAGGAGGTCTTTAAACATTTGGAAGTAGAGAACTATTTAATCAATTTATTTTGCTAGTCACTCAGAGGGATCTGAAGACTCTGCAAGAGCCTTCATGTGGATGGTGATCATCAAGACCTCCCCCAGAATTACACACTTCAAAATAGGGCATAGCTCCTGTAACTTTTTTTCTGATGTCTAGAAGGTTCTACAGTGGATGTCTTATTTTCTTTAGCTATTTCCTAGTGGCTATAGACTGCCTATATTTCAGAAAATGTACCAAATAACCACTAACTAGTCTTGATTCAAAAGGAGCTTGAGAGTTCCTATATTCCAATGATACCATGACGAAACTGCTGGTTTATGTGGATCACACATTATTGAGTATGTTTACTTGATGCAATAATTGTATTAAAATTAAATCTCATATCACATACTGCTTTTTCTTTAGACACAATTATTTTAATATTTGTAAATATTAATTTTAACATTTTAGTATGCATATTAAATACCTAGTTTTAAATGCTTTTCTATATCCAAACTTTAATATTTACAATTTAGTATTAATATTTGTAATTTTCTTTCCTATGTAAAGGAAGTTGGACTAGTTTGGTGACTGTCTAGAGATTTTTACTCAATATGACCTTAAGCTTCATATATACTTCTCATTTTGTTGCAGAAAGTTTTACATGTTATTAGACAGGTTTCACTTACATAAGCTTCACATAAGCTTACATGCCAACAGGAAACACTTTTTTTTTACTGTGAGTGTGACCAACCACTAGAACAGCTTGCCCATAAATACTGTAGAGTCTCCATTCTTGGAGATATTCAACAGCTTTGTGGATGTGTTCCTGGGCAACTAGTTTTAGGTGGTTCTGCTTGAGCAAGTATGTTAGACCAGATGACCTCCAGAGGTCCCTTCCAACCTCAGCCATTCTGTGATTGTCAAAATAAGAGCAATACATCTGTGCTCATTGCCTTTACATGCTGATTTATCTGGCACCTTAAAGCAAATGCATGTAGGACAGGATGACATAGCAGTAGGAAGATGAAAAATATAATGTAAGAAATACTACTGAAGATTTCAGCAATATTATTTAATATATCTTCAAAAGTAGTTCTTTTTCTATATATATTTTTTTTTTCTAATATGGATACTAACGTTAAAAACCTTCATGTCTCAAAACAGGTTGCAATTACAGTTACATTTTTCTTTAGTTTCTCTATTGGGACCCCTGAAATCTCCCTAGTACAAATACTCTAGAAAAGGATAATACTATGCTGTCTGCCTCAAAACTCATTTGTCATGTCATACATTTAATACTAAAGCCATCTCTTTTTCAATTCAGCTCCAGTGCCATTCCTAAAATAAAACAATTAAAAAGAAAAGATTGTCTAGTAATAGTATTAATCTTGTTCTCAATGTTTTGTTCTAATGTTATTATTTATAAAATATGCATTATAGTTATTATTTTTAGGCATTGGTCAAAGTTTTAACAAAACTTACAGTAAAGCCCTTCAATAGCCAGAGAATTTTCCTGAAAGATATACAAGTTCATGGAATCATAGAAACAGAATAATTAAGGTTGGAAAAGACCTTTAAGATTATCAAGTCTAACCATCAACCAACACTACCATGACGAATTCTGTTCTAATGTAAATAGTTATGGGACCCCATTTTAATAAATCATCAGAGCTTTAAGATAAAATTATTTGAAAACAAAACCAGTATCTTCTGAATTAGGTAATTTAAAAGTGAGAGCTGAATTCACTGAAAAAAATGCATTTATTCATCTCAAGTAGTCACTTACAAGATAAGTTGCTAAAGAAGGTCAATTGTTTTACTACTGAATCCAGTATCATCAAATCATACTATTAATGACAAGATTTTCTGCACTAGTAAACAAACTCGCTAGATGAATATTAACATTTACTTGCTGAAGAAATAATAATAATTAAAAAAAAGGCAACCACCAGGAATCCATACAGTATTAGCCGCATATAGAATTTTTGTCAAACGTATGCCTATTTTCTTCACATATGTCTTTATGTTTCCTCTATAAAAGAATGTATACATTTAATGCCAAGAACTATTTTATATGCTTACCCAGGAGCAATAGCCACTAAACAATCATGTATACCAAGTAAAGATTAAAAAAAAAATATATAATTCAGCCTTCCAGTAAAGACAAATGACTTTGAAAGTAAAAGAACTTTAAAAACTAGCTTAACTTAAATACATTTTAAAGTGAATTTTTAGTGTAAAAGGGTTGGTTTGATATCTTGAAAGAGAGCATGGTTGTTTTCGTTCAGGGAACAGACGCATAATGTAAAGCAGCAAGACATCCCACAACACTCTGTATATGATGTAAAACAAGACATAATACTACAATGAACTTTAGCTTCTGGGTATCTCTCAAAAATTTAAGTAGAAAATAAAAGATTATTCTAGAATAAAACATAAAGAGCTTTAAAAAAATCCAAAAGAGTGACAAGATTTTTTATAACTTTTTTTTTTTTAATGGAAGAGTCCTATGGAATTCATAAACTAACACTTTAACACCCCCTGCCAGAGCAGGGTCACCCAGGGCAGCCCACACAGGAACAGAGCCAGGTGGGGCTGGAAAGTCTCCAGAGC
>JANIJG010006968.1:0-19276 GCA_024611175.1 Megaceryle torquata | reverse complement strand
CACAGCATCAGTGGTGACAGTGATGTAATTACCATCAGGGGGGTTGGGTTTGATACTGGTTTTGTATATATTTGTACATATTCTATTTTTATTATTTTCATTCAAGCTGTTCTAGTTTCCTTTTCTAATCACCAAGTCTCTCTCCCTTGTTCCCTTTCTCTTCCCCTTTGGGGAGCGGGAGGAGTTAACAGAGAGCATCTGTTAATGGTCTAAGGGGATGCCCTGACCCTAAACCATGACACTGGTAAAGAAGTTTTAGGTTTATTTAAATCTGTGCCCAGCCAGTACATACTTTTGATTTACAAAACAAACACCCATACAAGCTGGATAAGGTTATCTACCCTTCTTAACTGCAACGATTTACACTCTAGGCCAAGCTCCTGTGGAAAACCTTTCCTGGGAAGTCCTAAAATCTGGTGGCAAATGAGTTTATGCCATGAACTGAGGGCAGATATTTTTTAGAGCAATAAATGAAGCATTTCTTGTGACCAATTTCACCATGAAAGCCCAACAAAGCAAGTGGTAGATCTTGAAAGAGGATCTGGACAGATAAAGGAGTATTTGATGATGGGGGAGAAGTTTGGGGTTGTAAGGGCTGTGTAAATACCAGCAAAACCCAGTACTAGAGGAGAGAGCTATTTTACTGAGACAGTTGGGGTGGTTCAGCCTGGAGAAGAGAAGGCTCCAGAAAGACCTTCTTGTGTCCTTCCAGTACTTAAAAGGGGCCTATAAGAAAGATGGGGACAAAATTTTTTAGCAGGGCCTGTTGCAACGGGACAAGGGGTGATGGTTTTAAACTAAAAGAGGGGAGATTTAGATGAAATAGAAGGAAAAAATTTTTTGCAGTGAGCATGACCCCCTGGTTGCCCATAGAGGTGGTCAATGCCCCATCCATGGAACCATTCCAAGTGAGGTTGGATGGGGCTCTGAGCAACCTGTTCTGCTTGCAGATATCCCTGCTTAGTGCAGGGGTGTTGGACCAGATGACCTTGAAAGGTGCCTTCCAACCCAAAACAGTCTTTGATTCTATTATTCTATGATTTTAGCTACTTCTGTACTGTGTCACCTCCACCATTGTTCACAGAAGCTCAGCTGTGTCCCCACATACCTCCAAAGTCCTTCACCTAGCTGCTATTTCACAGAATTTTTCTAGTACTGTTAACAGAGGGGTTTAGCTTTTCCAAAGATAAACATACAAAATTTCACCATAAATGACAAAAGTCCTGAAATAAAAGGTTAAATAACCAGGAGTGAGTGGCTTAGTTTCCAGAAAGCAGGTGCTTCAGGGCTGCAAAGGAAAGAAACCCAAATTGTGAGCTAAGTTGGAGCACTGAAGCTGCACGCAGAAAGGTATCCAGTGATTGTTGGAGAATAGCTTGTGTTGGTCACTGACCAGGATGATTGCATGCTACAGTTATTGCTCTTCCCAGATATCAACCACACACTACAAGTTAGTGGCCAAAATCAATTAGGAGCAATCACGTCACACCACAGAAGGCAAATACACTGTCAATCTTTCATTGAGCAACAGTGCTGCTTATTAGCTTATTGGGGATGGAATAGGAGTAGCAATGGGTGAATAGTTCATGACAGATTATTTATGCATCGAATTTCCTCCCATTTGGTCTGCCTGCAAATAGACCTCGACTTTCTCTGTTACATTCATAAATCAGAACTACTTGGTAATTGATATCAGTGGCACAGCTCATTTGAGAAGGTTCCATTTCAGCTTCTGACATCTGAAAGGTTGGCTGTTCTTTTAATGACGCTGAACTCTCTCTATCCAAAGGTTTCAAGGGGGTCTGTATCACGCCGGAGATGTCTTGCAGGGGCCTGTATCATGGCAAAGATGTTTTAGGGAAGCAGTACGGTGAAATACAGAGGGACCAGTGCCAAGAGCAGAACCCGTCCACTTTGTCTTCTTCTGAGCTCAGTGCTTTCATCCCTGAACTTGGCATCCACAGCCATGTGCAAAGCCTGATGGCACCCTTGAGTGCCTTCCCACTGACCCCTATAGGTTTTGGGTCATGCTGGATCTTCTCACTCCTCTGTCTGTGATATCACAGCCTGCTTTCATACAAATGAGTGGTGAGGTCACATGTTCAGGCCCTCAAGTCTGAAAGCACTGAGGTGAAGACTCATTTCAGTCAGGGGAAATAGAGCAGAAAAGTATTTGGCCCTAGTCAGAGACAAGGGAGAGGAGAAGATGAGCTGGGCAAGAGCCCACATGTGCTTAAACAGAGAGCATCTGATGTTTCGCAGACGTGGGGAGGAACGCTTCGCAAGATGCAGCCCATGCTGGATGAGCTGTTACAGCTCTCGCTTCAGAATAAAAGACCAGCTCTCCGGAGAAAGCCACGTGCTCACACAGAAGGGACAGGGAAAGAAGCCACTTCTCCTAAGCCTACTGGGTTAACTCTCAAGCTAGATAATGCTCATCCTTGGCCTGTGTAGCTGGGACTTGCAGTGCTGAGAAGTGACCAACTTGTTCCTGACTTCTAGGAAGAGCCATCTCAGAGGCAGTCCTGGCATGGGTATTGCGGGCAGCTTCTGTTGGTGGTCTAGGGAAATTACTGACTAGACACGGCCACTGCTGCATTTTCTGGAGTGTCACAATTTGGGGTCATTTTGATGAAAGTCTGGTTGCATTTGAAGAGTTTTATTTATCCCCTCCAGCAGTACGAAGGACCAGTAGACTGTCTGCAGCATGTAGAAAGTTCAGGGTCATCTTGACCCAAGTTGTGAGTCATACTGCCCAAAAAGTGTCCAGCTCCATGATCAATGTGTTTGTGATTGCCCTGGTCCAGCCCTGAAGGCAAGTAGGGGCCTAGGACAGTCCCAGGGAGGCAGATGTCACAAACACAACACTCCAGAGACACTTTCTGAGGTAGCTTGAGAAAAGTACTTTTGCACTTTGGGCAAAACTGTGAAGGGCAGGAATCTTGGCTGTGGACAGAGAGGTTGTGGAGTCTTTTCTGGAGAGATGCCAAACCCACCTGGACAATGTGGTCCTGGGCACCCTGTTCTAGGTGACCCTGCTGAAACAGGCGGGTTGGATGAGATGATCCCCAGAGGTCCCTTCCAACCCACACCAGTCTGTGATTCTGTGACACATGCCCTGGCTGCTAAATGGGATTCAAATGCATTAGGTTCAGTTCTCCCCCACCTCTCTTCTCCATCACCCAATTAGAAAGCTTTTCTTATAGGGTGAGGTCTGACTCCCGCCCCTTGGATCCTGCCTGTCTCCAGAAGTGGAGGGAGGAAATGACTGTCCCTAGTGACGCAGCCATGAGCAATTGTACAGGTATCACTGGGATGCTCCAGGAGCTGCAATTTATAGCAGATACTTATTATTTTATGATGTTGGATTTCATTCTGTTGTGCTGAGGCTCAGCAGCTGATATTGTACTTTTTTTTTTCCACAATCCTTTTTGCAGGGTTTTGCCAGCCAGAGTCTTTAGTCTGACGGCGAGTTGTTGGTAGCCAAGTGGCAGATGTCCTAATTGAGTAGTTGGGTGGTTTAATGAGATTGCTCAAGAAAAGTGGAAATTACAGTATTACTGGGAGGAAAAAAAAGGTTGCATGAAAACTCAAAGGTGTTTAGGAGACTAAAGGGGTTTGGAATACTTGGACTTGACCCCAGAGAAGGCTTAAGTGGTAAGACTGAGGTGTGCAGATGTATGTGACTGCTTCTGGGGTTCTGTCTGTTTGTGTCTCTTTTAGTCTCTCCAGTAAGACAAAATTGGTCCATGACTCTGTGTGGGGCAGCCTTTGCGTGTCCTCCATGCAGAGGTGCATCTTTGGTCAAGCATAGGCACAAAGGTGGTGTGTAAGTGGCAATGAAGTGCAGTAAACATAAGTAGAAAGGGCTGGCTGCTGTGGTAGATGTTTATGATAGCCTGCCACCAGGAGATGGGAGTATTTTCTGAAAGGCAAAGTTTTCAACAGGATTTAAAAGCAAATAAAAGGAGCCCTTGAGAACTCCCAAATCCTACAAATCTGTAAGCTCAGTGAGAGAGAAAAGCAAGTTCACTTAGATTGTGGTGACAAATCAGCTATAAGGAGATGGAAGAAGCTGCTCATACTGGCAAGCCCTTCAAGGGCATGTAGATTACCCAAGCTCTCTTTAAAAAAATAAACAAACTTTAAAAAAAAAAAAAAATCATCACAGCTGCTTTTGCAGGGAGTTTCTCTGTCAGGAAGTAATGAGATCTTGCTGCCTGATTGATAAAACACACAGAGGCTTGAAGTAAAGAGGTTTCATCTGTTGTGGTCTTCAGGGCATTGCTGTGCTCTGTAATATTATATAAAAAAAAAAAAAGAAAAAAGAAAAAATCACTCTCTCTGCTGACTCATGCTCTGTTCACTGGAAACTGTAGCCCTCTTGGCAATCCCCTTCCTTTCCACCTCGGGCATTTGTTTTCCTTGACAGCAGTTTTCCTTTTTTTTTTTTTTTTTTTTTAACTCAAACAACATTTGAAAGAGTAGAAAGAATATAGCTTGTTGAAGGCAGTGTTTGGCCCCCTCTGATTCTATTGGGAACAGATGGGAGATTATGGAAAAACATGCCAGTGGAAAAACTGTCACAATATCTCTAGCTGCCTGTGCGCTGTTGTCTTGCACACATCCAGCACCAGGCAAGACAAACCTGAATTGTTTTTCCTAAATTATTCCTGGGAAGCAACTTGAAAAGAGAGAGGATGAGAACTGTGAACATTTATAAACTACTTTTAATTTCAAAGCTCTCTGGAAAACAATACAATTCAAAACATTAAGTTGCTGGTTTTCCTAAACAATACTATTTTGGAGTGGTTTTTCCCTATTGAACTGATGTTTCTACTTGGGGTGTGTTTGTAAGATGAAGGCAAGTCTGTTCTGATAGTTGCTGTATTGAGACCTCTGGTATCTTTCACCTTTGAAAGATTTTGGTTTCCTTTTTTTTTTCTCTGCTCTTCTCAGAGAGAGTTAATGAATTAAGTGCTTTGAGCATCCTTGGAATGTGGTTTGCTCAGGGTAGAAAAGAGTTTCAGAATCAAGTTCTGTTTCCAGAGCTCTCAGATCCATCATCTCTTTTTCTCCTAGTTTTCAATGTCTAGTCTACTCATTGACTGTGGAGTGGTGGAGTCCCCACCCCTGGAGGGCTTTAAAAGCTCTGCAGATATGGTGCTGAGGGACGCGGTTTAGTAGTGACCTGGCAGTGCTGGGTTAATGGTTGGTCCCCATGATCTTAAAGGTGTCTTGCAACCAAAAGAATTCTATGACTGCTCTTTCCAAAATAACAAAGCCCTTATTGTTCAGAAAGTCTGACTGGGTGGCCTCAAGCGTCTCTGGTGAGAAACAGTGGTGTGGATAACTTGTGGTGGGGGACCTTTAAACCTGTAACATCATTAATATTTGGGGGACTGTTTTAAAAACAAAATCAATTAAAAAAAAGAAAAAGAGAAAGCCACAGTAATATTAAATTACCATTATAATTTTACCATGATTACTTTGCCCTTTTTTAGATTCTTCTCACTCATCACCCAGTTGATGCTTAGCATCTGCAACTTATGACAGTTTCAAGTTGATCCCCAGTTGATCCCCTCACCTTTTTCCCCCTTTTCGGTTCATTGTTGTTGTCACTGTGATTACTGTTATAATAACAGCAATTATTATTTTCATCATAATAATAATAATAGAATGACAGACCACCTGGAACACTCTGGCTTTTGAAATTGTAGAGAGGAGTTCAGAGAGCTGTTTCTCTCGGGATTAACAGGCCAAATATAAGTAAGTGTTGGCCACTGTCATGCTAAGCTTTTCTGTATCTTATGTACCTAGCCAGACTTTTAAGTTTCCTCTCCTCTTTGCTAGCTCAGAGTTGTGTAACTACTTGAAATTCTGTTTTCTTTTTCTTTTAACAAAAGAAAAGCTTTGTCCTCAGTGTGGCAGAGCAAGTCATGACAAATGTAAAAACAAATCAGATACTCTTAGTTGTGTGATTAGGCTGAATAATCAATGTCTTTAAAGCCTGGTGTTGCCAATAAAAATCCTTCACATATTTTCTTTTAATAATGGCTAGGGACTGTGTTAATCCAGTAAATAGTCTGCTTGACTCAACGTCTTCTTGCTCATTTGACTGTTATGAGCATTTTCCATTAGAAGTGTGATGAGTCCATGAATGTGGCTGAAAAGAGGAAAGAGATGCTCTCCATAGCATTCTGGGGAGTCAAGTACCAGCATACCTGCTGACAGACCCGCTGCAAATGTCTGTGTGTGCTCTTTGGTGCTGTAACTTGCCCCTATTTATTTCCTAAAATGGTACTTTCATTAGGACCTGGAAATTATAGGATATCTAGGGAGTGTTTGTATTTCTTGTGGCTGTTTAATTTAAGATGTTACCGGGGGGGGTTTTCTGCCAAGCAGCAGCCATATTGGCTTGGGCTCTCTCTGTACAGAACAGGTGGGGTTTTTATAGTCATTTTAAGGCAGTCAGCTTTATGGGACACTGAAATGGGCTGAGAGAGAGTAGAAATGTCTCTCAATCTCTGCCTTCTCTTTGAAGGCTGTGCCTTTTTAGGCTGGTCTTTCCTGGAGACAGAAGAGCAACAGGACTGCAAGATCACTATCCGTTTCTCCAAGACTTGGGTGACCCAAGCCCATGTGTGGGACAGCACGATGCACTGCCATCGCAGCCTCCCAGGAAAGTCACTATTTTTGCATGATCTGGAACATTTGTCATCTGCCTGAGTTTGTTCCCTCGTGCTGGGACACGACTGTTTGAGGGCAGGCACCATGCTGTTTTGTTCTGTTTCATACAATACTTGGCAAAGAGGAAAGAGAAAGGGTGTCTTGGCTCTATGCCAGGTCTCCAAAGTGCTAAAATAATACTAACCCTGTAATAAATCTAAGATTTTTATTATTGTCTGACACTCCACAGCTTATTTTGCCTTTGGGAATCTGAATTTCAACAAAAAAAAATCAAAAACTTCTCGATGTGGAGCAAATGAGAGCACCCATCTTCAGCCTGTTTAGCAAGACACAACCATGACTCACTGCTCCTGTGGTGAGAAGAACACAGGATTTCCTGGAAGCAAACTCAGGCCTTGACTGAGCTCTTTGATCTTCAATTGATGTTTTGTTTTTGTTTTCTAAGCAGCAATAACATCTTTTTAGGCTACAACCTGACCGTTTTCCCGTGTCCTTGAGATCAGTCTTTAAATTAGTTTATAACTTGAATTAATTGCTGCCTGTGCATAATTAAAGGGGCCATATTCTTTTTATTTCCTATGATATTTCTAGCAGAATGTTTGTATTAATAGTCTCTCAATATCCAGTTTTTCCCATTCCTCTCAGGATTAGCTCTCCCTGAAGCCTGGTAGAGCACCTGTGCCTGGGATGCAGTGAGGGGCAGGTGTCAAGGGGTGAGATTGCTCTTGTATGGCAATGCAAAAGCCCTGAGGACTGGGTTCACAAAAGGGTGCCTTGTTGTGTTTGGGGTTCTTTTGGTTTTTTGGTTTTTGTTTTGGGGTTTTTTTTTTTTGGGGGGGGGGGGGTGGTTCTTTTGTGTTGGTTATTTTTTTTCCCTGCAGGTTGGATCCCAGCCTGCCCTCCTCACCAAGAGCCACACTGTGGTCTTAGAATGGGAATTTCAGTGCTGAGTTTATGGCCTGAAATTTTGACAATTGTTTTGTCGTATTTGGTGGCTAAATAAATGGTTTGTCCAATTAATTACCAAGAGGATCTTGCTGATGGGGCTGTGGGCAGTTTATTGTGAAAAGTTTGTGCACTTTTCAAACTGCTAAAAGAGAACATGACACTCCCTAAGTCCTCAAATAAATCAGACCTTATTCTTTTGTTGGAGGTGCTCCTGGTATAAACAAACAAGAAAGACAAGCCAAGCCAGCCTGGCAGTGCCTGTCCTCTTTCTGAGAAGCCAGCTGAGTACTTAGTTTGGGTTCCTTGTGCTTGAGTCTTGCCGCTTCCCTCTTGCCACCGGACACAACGGCATGTGCTCGTTGACAAGTGCCCTGAATTGGGTGCCAAGGTTTGTCCTTTGAACTAAGTTTCAGTAACCTGGTGGTAGCAATGAGTAAGGTGTGCTGCAGACAGTAAGCATAGTAGCTTCCAGGAATGTATCCCTCTGCCAGGTCCTTTCACCAATCTTGTAATGGCAAAGACCAGTGCTAAAGCAAAGTGAATCTAAACACCTATTCCATGCTTCACAGCATCTCTTAGTAGCTCAGCCATTACACCTTTATCACAACACATTCAAAATGGATTTTTGAATTATATTTTTACCCTCAAACAAATTCATACAGGAAAAAAATAATCTGTTGGTTTCTTTTATTGAAGTGGTAAAACTGCCTTGGTGATTCCAAATTGCTCTGCATATTTTTGGGGACAAATGCTTGTCATCCTTCTAAAACTTTTGGCCATAGAAACTTGTCAAAAGCCCACTTGTGGACACCGGTGTTGCTTAGGGGTTGCATATTTTACTGATACGTGTGTGTGCTTTGCTCTTCATGGAGCATCACACAGTGTTCCTGTGGCCATGCCAAGCTTTGGGCCTGAGGGCACATCTGGTCCACAGGAAGGCACATTAGTGTGGCTAGCTGAATGGGGATTGCAGGGTAGGGTTGCTGCTGCTGGTATTCTGGAGGGGTGGTAGCCTGAAGGGGAAAAAGTACCATGGTGAGAAGGGGTGGGATCCTGACTCCCAACCATAGTTTCTTTTAGAATCCTACTCCAAACCTCCGCACCTGGCTCCTGTTGACTCTTCTGGATCTTCACGGCCTCTTATTTGTTTCTTGTTATACTGAAAAGGTGGTGGGTGGTTTTGTTTTGTGAGGTGTGTTTGGGTGAGTGGGGTGTTTGCTTTGGTGTTGTTTTTGCCTCTCTACACGGCCATGTCTGATCTGACTCTTGTGCTGTAGCTGATGGGCTAAACCAGAGCTCCTTCTCACTCACTATCAGCTTCCAAAGGATTTGTGAGGCCTGGGTGCTGTACATCAGACAAATCCATCCAGAGCAACAGGAAAAGCTCTCCTTCCTTCCCACTTCTAGTGTGTCTCCCCTGGCCTCTTATAACCACAGATCTTCTGATGCTTTGCTAAATGTGGTGTACACCCCACACCAGCAGCCAGCTGAGATATGTCTGAGCTGAGCACTTTGCTTGCACAGATGTCCACTGGGTGTCTTTTGTTGTAGCAGTTCAGGGTAATTTTCTTATATATGCTCCAAGAATTCACAAGCTGAAAGAAGTGAGACGTGGTTGGCTGTCGCCATGCATGATTTGTATGGCCCTTGGTGGGACTCCAGGGAGCTCAAGGAGTGAAGTCCTCAATCCCCAGTACCTCCCACTGAAAGATCCGGCCACTGTACCAGGGCGTACAACCCTCTGGAGATGTTTGGATGGGATTGGCAAGGGGGCTGCACCTGGGGGCAGCGCCTGGCCGGGCTGTGGTGGGGGAGTGCTGAAAGACGGCTGGGACCAGAGGAAGTTTGGGCTAGTGGGGAGGGAGCAGAGCAGCTGTCCAAGAAGATTTGAGACTCTGCCAGCTGCTAGCAATGGAAATCTTGCTGATAGGTGGCTATCAGCCCATCCTGCCGGGTTCAGCTTCCCTGCAGGCATGAGTCCTCCTTCCTGCTCATGGCCCCCAGCATGCTCTGCTCCCAAGAGAGCTAATTGCAGCTTGGCCCTTTAGGCAAGAAGATTACACCAGCATCAGCTGATGTCAAGATATCATTCCCAAATGCTTTTCCACATGCTTGAGATGTGTTTAGCAGGTAAGGGAGAGCTGGCAACTGTCATGATTTGCAAAACACAAAGACTCCCTGGCTCTGTTTAGCTCCTTCCAGTTCATTTGACTCTGAGCTCCCCGTGGGCTTAACAAGCCATGTCAGCATCTCTGTGTCTCCATCCTGGCTTTAAACCCACCTTGTCAAGTGTTAGCACTGGTTTCACTACCTGAGTGTGGGATTGTCCTAACTGAAAAGGTGAAGGCATTGAAAGCATCATGCAGAGTTTCTACAGCCCCAGAGGACCAAAGGCTACTGCCTCTCCTCCATGGGTGGGATGGAAGAGTATTTGAGGGAATTGCAGAGCTGTGTGTTTGGGGTGGTTTTTTTCTGCTGTTGTCTTGCAGGTCTCTTGGAAGATGTACTGAGATGCTTGAGCAGAGGTTGTGCCCCATCTGTCCTCTATAAGAGGTGTGTGTGTTGTCAGGAGTCAACATGGCCTCAACCTCTGATTGTGAGCCTTTGAATACAGCAGAAGGCCTGGGAGCTGCACAACAGATAGCAATACACTTTTTTAGCTGCAGCTTCTTCCTCTTTTCCTTCCCTCTGTCTCTTTGCTCTGGAGAAACCAACCCGAGGCCATGAACCAGCAGTGAATGTTAACAAAACCAGCCTAGTAGCATGATGTGTGTTCCCTGCTGTGCCTGAGGCCCTGCTGATAGGATTCTTTTCCAGCCACAGGCACTTGCAGAGGTCTCCACATGATGCTTTGGTTCCATCAAAACAGTGATCATGTGTCTAATGCAAGTTTCCCAGTGGCTTATGCGGGATACAAGGAGTTTTATGGGGAGTCCCAGGTGATGTTCAGTGCTTTGTGCTGACCCAATGCTGTTGTCCCTCACAGGCAGCACTAATTCAGCCAGCTGCAACCTGCTGCAGTCTGCTTGAGCTGCATGTGGGGCATGTGTGTGCTACGGGGATCTGAAGGGGTTGTTCTCACAGTTGGCCGTGAAGAACCTCTCCCATTCATCACTGTGGAGAAAATGCTTTTTGCTTCCCAAAAGCAGTGTTTTTGCTCTTCTCTGGGGAAAGCTGAGCATGAAGGGCTGTTGACAAGTATGAATGCTGATATTACAGCCTTCTGTCTCCTGTGAAGGAATGTAGCTATGGGTAGGGCTCGAATTTGAACAAAGAAGAAATGACAATGGGCCTTATTCTCACATTCTGTTTAACTGGCCTAGTGAGTGTCCAGGTAGGGGGGAAACATGGTTGCTCTCCCCCTTTATCCAGTTCTGTTGGCAAACATTATTGCTTCAGCCCACATTCAAGAGCAATGCCTTGCCTCCTTGGAGCAGCTTACTGGTCTTGGGGCACAGCTGAAAGCACTTGAGCAACTGCAGGGCTGATGCTGCATCTGTTTCTGATAATGTTGTCCTAGACCCTTTCAAAGTGACTCTGGTCCAAGCAAGCATGCTAAGCTAAAGGTACAACTGCCTAGGAGACACTGATCACATCCACTGCTGCCTTCCCTGTAGGCACTTGTAATCAGAAGCACTGGAGACAAGAAAACTTGCATTTCAGCCTACAGTCACTGATAGGTGAGACCTTATGTTTCCTCATGTGCAGTATGGAAGAGCAAATGAAAAAATGCCTTCTGAAACACTTCTTAAAAAACTCTTCTAATGTGAAATCTTTTCTTGGAACATGGCCTCATGCAGTATTTCTAGGCCTGACTGTTGGTTTAGGAACAGCAGAATCTGGGGAGACTGATGATTATTTAATTTTTTTTCCTGTTTTATCACCAGTTCCCTGGATAAACTTACTCAATTTTTCCTTCCCCTGTAAAGTATGAGGAATGCTAAAAGTTTTGCATTCCTGCAGAGACTGTCAGGGTCCATGCCAGTAGGTGCTACTGGTAATGAAGGGCTGTGACAATCAGCTGCTGTGTGTGGTGAGAGATCCCTAATTAAAGAAGCTTGTTCCAGCCTCACCCAAGTGGAACCAGAAATTGCACTGCCCTGGAAAGCAGGATGTCACTGGCTGCCACACTTGTGGGGCTTTTGGACACTGTGTGAAGTGCATCTGACAAAAATAACCCAAGGAATGGGTTTGGAAGATTCTAGACAGCTCCTAGAAGCTGTTAAAATGAAGAGGTGAGCCAGGGATAAGCAACCTTTCTGGATGAGGGGGGTTACATTAGACACAACCGTGTAGTTCTGCCATGGTTCAACATGGATCTGATACAGGGTTCTTCTTCCATCCCCTAAAGCCTAGCTACTTTCTTCCTCATTCTTGATTCTCAGCTCTGATGCAGGATTCTAACGTGAATCAATAAACTGTTGATATCCCTTTGATACTGACTTTTCAGGCTTCAGTGAGACTGGACATACAGATAGAAGTGCCATGAGAATCACAAGACCTGTGACTGAAAATACTGTATCACAGAACAGTGTCTCTATTGTGAGCGCAAACACGAAACAACAAGAAACTCATCTCATGACAATTAACTGTGTGGGCGTTCTTGTTTTTAAACACAGATTTCCATATGCAAGAGATGTGGGCAGTTCCCACTTCATTTATCTTTGCTATTGAGTTCATGTACAAACAACCCAAATTCCAGATACATTATTTCACGGTGATAAAGTGAATGGGATCCCATAACACATAGCTCCTTGAAGCTATGTTAAGTGACCCTAAAACTCTGAGGGGCATGTTCTGAACTGATGTAAACTGAAATTCACGGGATTATTCCTGATTCTTTCTATCTGTTGATTTAACCCTGGCAATTCCAGCAGAGCTGGGCCTGTTGTGAGACTATCTCTTCCTTTCAGATTCCTTAAAGAAAGTGAGTCTGTATATCTGGAGGAGAGCCACGAAGAACACCTGTGGTTTGTGGATAAAGAACATATTATAGCATCCTTTAACACATAAGATGGGGGGTGGAATATACAACAAAAAGCTAAAGGACAGGCTCTGAATTACGTTCTCTGCATCTAATGACCTCATTCAGTCTTGTGAGATGCTCAAGGGCATGTCTGGATGAGGGAAGCTGGAAGAACTACTATGATTCAGGAAGAAGTGGTAGAGCAACCTGTGTCTCACCAGCACACCTAGATACCAACAGCCAGGATTCTCGGTGTTATTTGCAAAACTAAGGGATTTTTTGAGGGAGGAAACAATGTGAGTTTTCCTCTTCCACCATGCTTTTCAAACAATTGAATAGGATCTCTGAAGTGAGAAGTCTTATCATAAACTATTGTTCTTGGCTGATTCTCATGTTCTGTTTCCAGCATGCAGTTCTTACTTAGTGTGTTTTCTCCTGTATCCAGATGACGTTATTTGTGATTAAGTGAGAGAATACAAGGAAAAACTTAGCTGGCTGAGTAGGAAACCATTTGTCTCCCCCTCAATGCCAGGCAGGCCTTAGTGAGCTTTTGGATCAAGTTATTTCATGGTCCTCAAGGCTGTAACTGCTTCCAACAATACCCACTCTTACTGTTATTCCAATGATGACTAATTTTAGGAACAGATGTAGTGGGGAAAATTGGCTGAAGAGTGGCTCAAGAACACCTCAGACATTCCTGTTGTGGGTGCAGGACTCGTCAGCATGGCTCCAACGTAAAAAGCATCTCTCCAGTTGTATATCCTTTTTCCCAGCAGCTTTTGCTGAATCCAGAGAAACCAGGGTTAGATCACTGGCTTACAGGAGTCTTTTGCAAAGCATGATGGAAAGGCAGAGGGGTACATGGGGGAGGAAAAGAAGGTTCTGGGTATGCTGAACCTGAAGGGGGAATTCAAAGCTTCAGGCTGCCAAATTCAATATTGTAAGAGGTCTTCTTTCCCTAGAGAAGTTTCCCTGCCTCTCCATGAATACTGGGGCTGCTTCTCTGCCCTCTGATTTTTTCTACCAACTTCTCCAGCCCACCTGATTTTATACGTCGGGCTTCTGCATGCTCCCTTAGGTTGTCCAGTGCTGGCTCTGGCTCCTCCTGCTCATGGCACTCCTGGAAAAGTTGAATTCTTATTGTCTCCTTTCACAGTATCAGTGCCCAAGGAAAAACAATTTCAAATACATTAAAAGGGAGAAGAGCTTGCCATGACTGAACAACTGAGGTGTCCAACTGTCCTGCCAGGTAGTTCAGATGAACTGTGAAAAGTTGTTACAAGGGCAGTAAGGAAACCAGTGGAGTAGTTCCCAGCTGCTTTAAAGCCAGAAATAATGCAGAGTTAAAGGACTGGCTCTCCAGCCCTTTGGAGAAACAAGGGAGATCCTCAGTAACAGTGGATGCAGCTCTCCACAAATTCAGGCTACAGTCCCAAGCTGCAGGCAGAACTGATCTTTCCTCTGTAGCAAAGGCTGAATTAAAACAAAATGCATGAGTGAGAAACTGAAGGCTTTTCCCCTACTTTCAAATCTAAAACTAAGCCAAGTGATGCATTTTTTCCACTGCATTTTTTTTTAAATGGATCTTTTTCTCATAGCTCTATTTCCTGAAGTGATTCTACTTCTCAAGGTCATCCTAAGGCTGCAGATCCTCATGGTATCGCTCTTCCAGCAGCCTCCCTGGCCTGGTGGGCCTGAATCTGTCAGTTGTTATGAAAACTAAGCAGCAGCAATAGCTTGTCCCTGCACCCAGCTGTGCTTTTCTTATTATTGTCAGTATCTCCAGCTATCCCCTTCTGTGCTTTGGGGCTCACAGACTAGCATGTTGCTTCTGATTCTCCAATTAAAGATGGAGATCTGACCTCATGTTTCAAGGTTCAGAAGTTAATCCTGAGACACCATGGCTGTATTTGATATCTCAGGAGCAGGATAGCATTTGCTCCCTGACTGAAGACTCTACTTGGGTAACTTCAGCTACTGGAAGCTGGATGCATGGTTTCCCTAACTCATTTAGGAGGCTGGAGCTGCATCCTGCAAGTGCCAGCCTTCATGCAGAGTGCCAGAAATTGGTGCAACTGCTTTAAAGGACTAGGGGCTAAATTGGTCCCTTACAGTGGAGAGGAGCTGAATGGTTTCTTTGTACTCAGATGACAACTGGTTAGCTCTATTTTAGGTTCACTTTTGTTCCTTACTGACTGTCTTCTCCCTATTAGTCTCCATTGTTCTCTATATCAAATGAGTCCAAACCAAAGACTAAAACCAGGAACCGTGGCAGGGGGAAAGCTAAGAGTCTGGCTCTGGCTGTCATGGAAGAAATCAATTGGCCTTTGTACTCTTGAGATAAATAGCACAGGGGGGGATAAGGGTTTCTGGCTGAAGTTTGTAAGTTCACAAATGTTATCTGCTTTCAGAAAAGCAAATATTTGATCAATTGCCCTGGATGGAAACTTTGGTGGGGTGAGGGAATATGTACACAATCTTGAATTTGTGCTGTCACTGTTCAGATGTGGTCAGGGATGTCTCTTTGGTTTGAACTGGTGTATGAAGGGTCTAATCAGCAGGATGTGAAATGCCCCTGACAGAGAAGGGGTGAGAAGTTCAGCACAAAAAAAAGAGAAGAACCCCTGCTTTGCCCAGAGAAGCCTCTAGCTTCTGCTTCCATAGAGATCTTCTGGGTGTAGGTAGGCATCAGTGTGTAGGTGTACTGAGGAGAGGAGTTAGGAAGAAAGGGAAGTTCATAAGATAAACAAAGAAGATGGAGACTCCCTTTTTCCAAGAAATCACACAGAAAAGATGAGGGGTAATGGGTACAAGCTGCTCCTGGGGACATTCTGATTCACTACAACAGGGAATTTTTTCATAGAGGTAATCAGCCATTGAAATAATTTCCCCAGGGAAGCAGTAGAGTCCCCAGCATTGGGTAATTTGAGATTCATGGAATCACAGAATGTTAGGGATTGGAAGGGACCTTGAAAGATCATCCAGTCCAACCCCCCTGCCAGAGCAGGATCACCTAGAGCAGGTTGGACAGGGCCGCGTCCAGGTGGGTTTTGAATGTCTCCAGAGAAGGAGACCCCACAACCTTTCTGGGGAGCCCTTTCTAGTGTTCTGTTACCCTCACCATGAAGAAGTGTTTTTTCTCATGCTTATGTGGAACCTCCTGTGTTCCAGCTTGTACCCATTACCCCTTGTGCTATCATTGGTTGAGACTGAGAAGAGCCTGGCTCCATCCTCCTGACACTCACCCTTTACATATTTATAAACTTTAATGAGGTCACCCCTCAGTCTCCTCTTCTCCAAGCTAACGAGACCCAGCTCCCTCAGCCTTTCCTCATAAGCGAGATGTTCCACTCCTTTAATCATCTTTGTGGCTCTGTGCTTTGTTCCATGTTTTTGCTGCCAGAAAACAAGACAAGGCTGCTCCTTGCACTTTATTTCCTGAAGTCATTTCTATAATGGTTCCTTTATTAGAAGGGAAACATGGAAATTTACAGAAAGGGAATAAAAGCTCAGCCTAATCATTGTTGTTTACCAAATGTAGGGGCATCTCCAGTGGCTCAGAGCAAAGGTTAATTTTTCCCAGCACCCTTCCTCTAAGAGTGACTAGGGTGCAGAGGGGAAGAATGCAAAAAGAGCACGATACAAGGTGAAGTGTCTATGGACTTACCCACCCCACATCCACCAGTCCAGCTTGGGAACCTCTGAAGCCCAAAGGCCACGTCTGCATCTTTGGTCTGGTTTAGCCTCTTGTGTATTCTGAGATGACTACCAGATACCATATTACTATATGTTCCTTTTCTCCTTAACAACATTTTGCATACCAGAAATTCTTTTGATAGCCTCCTTTTGCAAGGTTAAATAAAGTTAGATGTTAGTAACAATGAAATGAGTTATCATATTATTTTCTCCACAACTTCTTAGCAAGAAATGCATACTTTTATTATTACAGTAGGTCCTAGAGGCCAGATCACTCATTGTTTTAAATCGGGGTGTTTCCATTCAGAATTATGTGTTCCTTGCTTTTATCAACAAACAAGCTGAGAGTTGGCTCATGTAACAAACCCACACATGTGGGTGTAAACCCAGACAGGATAAAATAGTCTTTTGCACCTCTTATTGTGCCATTCTTTGCCTTCCTTCAGCTCCTGGTGAGAACTAAAATTTGACCAAATATGGTCTTGCCTACTACAAATAGAGACTGGGAACAGGGCTCCAATGGATGATACACCCTAAGCTCCAGTGACTCTGAAGCCTGCAAATATGTCAGAAACAGTGAGAAGAGCAAAGTTATGATAGGATTGGTTAGTGGCTGGTCTTGAGGAAATATCACCAAGATCTCCAGTGTTCACCAAGGGTATCAAATTCAAAGTACACTCTGAAGAGGACTAGAAGTGACAGGGTGTTGCGGTCATCTCCCCACCATGCAGCTGAAGGGGGAGCCCAGGGAGTCTCTCTGAAGTGTGGAGATAGACCACATCCAGGGAATATTGCAAGCAAATATTGCAAAATGTGCCTGAGGTACCTGTGGTACTTGCGATGGGTGAGAGAAACTCAGACCTTGCCATCTGTCTCCCATTCTTGCAATTTAGTGAAAATGGCAAGATGATCGTTAAAGGTCCCTTCTGACCCATCCTATGATAATCTAGGGAAGTATGTACCAGTGTCCGAGTGTGCCTGTGCACGTCTGTGGTTGAGCATAAGGGTGGTTGTGGGGCTGTTGCTTGGCTTTGATTTTTAAATTTTATTTAAATAAACATTGTGGTCCTATTATTTGATGGGCTGAAGGACATGGGAGCCTCTCTTTCCCAGACGCTTTTTCTGGGAATCTGTGTTATCTCCCCAGAGTGCAGAATAAACAAACTAGAAATTTTGGGTTCTAAAATTAGAATAAATAACTATTGTTCTGCCTTTCCCCCTGACTCTTTCCCTTCCCACCGTCTCCCCAGCTGCCTTCCTTTGACCAGATCATCCCTTGGGAACTCTGTCCCAGATGTGCTGGCAGTCCAAAGACAACACCTCCCACCACCTCCTCCTGCTGAGGCACAGGGGCAGCGTTCACTGTGTCCCTGCTTCTGTGTCCAGAGCTCTAGAAACCAGCTCCAAATCAGCAACTAACCAGCTTGGTGGTCCGAGGTGGGACTGCAGCCTGGGTTAGACCTGATGGTTTTAGGCTCTGTCACAAGCAAGCAACAACTGCCTGGGTGCAAAAAGTGAGACTTTGGTGCAGGTCGATGATTTTCCTCGATTCTCAGGAGAGTTTATGGACTTAAAAAAAAAAAAACCCTGAAGTTGGAAGGACTAAAGTTACCAGAACTGGTGTCTGCCTTGAAGCAACTTGCAGAGGTTGCAAGGTAACTTGTAGAGTTGATGCACTGAGTTGGTATATTTTGGAGGGTTGGCACTGAGAGAGAGCGAGATAACACCAGTTTGGGGTCAGTTGCTGTCAGGATAACCAGTTTTAGCTGTTGGTATGCTGCACAGGAGCAAGCACACTCACTGTGTGCTGCTGGGGAAGAATGCACATTAAGTTCTTCTGGTTTATGCTTAAATATGATCCCACGAGCTCACCCTGGGAAAGCTTTCTACCGTCAGAATTTCACATCAGTAGCTATTTTCATGTAGTGCCTGGTATCACAGATCTCCTTTCAGGCCTTAGAGTCTCAGACAGGATTTGTATCCATGAACTGTTGTGGTTAAAATGGGAGGAGCAGGAAATGAGAGTGTCTCTGGTGTGGCAGGGAGAGGGGAAAATCTATTTGCCAAAAATAAAAAATACCCCAAACCATCAAGCCTTGCCCACTAGCAGAGGAAGAAAAGGTGGCAGGGTCTCCTGAGTCCCAGTCAATGCTGATATGGCATACAGGGGTGTAGATGTGATGTTTGTAAATCAATATGAAAGCTGGTGACAGCTTTTCAACAAATCATAGAATTGTCAGGGTTGGAAGGGACCTTAAAGATCATTCAGTTCCAACCCCCCTGCCAATGGCAGGGACACCTCCCACTAGATCAGGTTGCTCAGAGCCCCATCCAGCCTGGTCTTAAAAACCTCCAAGTATGGGGCTTCCACCACCTCTCTGGGCAACCCATTCCAGTGTCTCACCACCCTCATGGTGAAGAAATTCTTCCTGATGTGTGACCTGAATCGACCTCTCTCTAGTTTTAATCCATTCCCTCCAGTCCTATCACTGCCCCACAGCCTAAAAAGTCCCTCCCCAGCTTTCTTGAGGTCCCATTAAGATACTGGAAGGCCACAAGAAGGTCTCCCCAGAGCCAGATCATCCTCGTGGCCCTTCTCTGGACACGTTCCAGCCAATCCATATCCTTCTTGCAATAGGGGCTCCAGAGCTGGATGCACTACTCCAGGTGAGGTCTCAAGAGTGGAGGAGAAGGGGAGAATCACCTCCCTTAACCTGCTGGCCACGCTTCTCTTGATGCAGCCCAGGATACGATTGGCCTTCTGGGCTGCAAGAGCACGCTGCTGGCTCATGTTGAGCTTCTCATCCACCAGTACCCCCCAAGTTCTTTTCTTCAGGGCTGCTCTCGAGCCGGTCACTGCCCAGCCTATATTGGTGCTTGGGATTGCCCCGACCCAGATGGAGGACCTTGCGTTTGGCCTTGTTGAACTTCATGAGGTTGGCATGGGCCCACCTCTCCAGCCTGTCAAGGTCCCTC
>JANIJG010006967.1:0-41322 GCA_024611175.1 Megaceryle torquata | reverse complement strand
AAGAGCTTCCTAAGATCCAACCTAAACCTCCCCTGGTGCAGCTTCAGGCCATGGCCTCTCATCCTGTCACCAGTTGCGTGGGAGAAGAGCCCAGCCCCCGGCCTGACTACAACTTCCTTTCAGGTAGTTGTAGAGAGTGATAAGGTGTCCCCCACCCCGAGTCTCCTCTTCTCCAGGCTGAACAGCCCCAGCTCCCTCAGCCTCTCCTCATAAGACTTTCCCTCCAGTTCCTTCACCAGCCTCATCACTCTCCTCTGGACCTGATCCAGCACCTCAGTATCCTTCTTGAAGTGAGGGATACAGAATACTTCACTGTTTTGCCTAGAAAGCAAAATCAGAGCTACACTGCTGAGGTGGGACATCACACCACATGAAAAACAAATGGCAACTAAATAGTGGCCAGAAGGCTTCCATTCACTCTTGTGGCTTTTGCCCAGAGCAAGGGGAAGTACAAACTGCTATTGAGGATTTGTCCAGTTTGCCTGTGATACCTGTGCCATGTAAAGTAAAATCCTGTTGAAATGCATTAGTAGGTTTATGTAAGCCCTCTGTATTTTGAAAGCAGACTAAGGTGATTTCAGACTAACATCTTCATCTAAAGCTGTTTCCAGACAAAAGCAGAGTACTTGAAAAGCAACCCTTGATGAAATAAGGCCTATTTACCTATGAGTGTTTGCCAGAGTCCCTGTCACCATAGTAACTGAGGCCCAGATTCATAAAATCATCTAATTCCCTCTTAAGCACCTGAATACCTCTGAAGTTCTGGGCCTAAAGTGTTTCCCGAGTAAATGTGAACTCCCTGTACAGGTCTTGTATGACTTGCAAGAAATTATCCCTTCTTAATCACTTTTTTTTTCCTTCAGCAAGGAAGCTTTGGCTAGGGGTGTAATGACTTTGTAATCAGGCCATCAGTCATACTGTGGGAATATGTTGAAGAGGTGGATCAGAAAGGTTATGCTGAAAATGCTCATTTTCTGAGCTTCTGGACATATGGGCTCGTTGCTGCTATGGGCCCATTTTATGGAGTTGACTCCTTTTGATGTGAATGCATTTTGTCTTTATCCGTCTCCTTTCACCTTGTAATTTGCAGTTTTTCCAGAGGAACAGGTTAATGCTGAAGAGTTGGCAATACATATGTGATCACTGATACAGCTATATTCATTTTGGTTGATGTGTTTCAAGATTATGATCAAGGCTTTGCTTCAGAGTAGAAATTGGATTAAGATCCATCAGATGGATCTCAGCACTGGGGCAATGCCTGCCAAGAGGCATATCCTCCTGAGGAGGAAGGCAGCTATACCCTTCACAGGCTATATAGGCTCTGGTGTATCTGTTGTCTGATAACCATAAATAACAGCAATTGAATCTGGCTGTGTCAGATGGGTGAGTCCTTAAACTTCAGAAGATGGTGGAAGATTGCTAGCCATGTGGGAGTGTTTGGGACCAGGACACCTTGTCAGTCACAACTGCTGTGCTTTGATCCCCAACACACCTTGGGAATGCACTTGGAGTTGGAGTAGAGAAGCCTCCAGTACTTGGGAGTTACACAGGCTCCTCTACACAACTGCTTGCTTGCTGCCTCTCAAACCTACCTTAGTTCCAGGCAATGCCACCCCAAAATAAAAATGCAAAGACTTGATAAGTAATGGAAGACTCACTAAAGTAAAGAGCCTATGTCTGTGCTTGACTCCTGCACCACAGAATAAAGCTAACTGTTGCTGGATAGTATGAGAAGTTCTGGGTTATGTTTTTGAAGATTTGCTTAGTTACTTGCACTTTACAATCCAAAATACCAGACAAGGTGTATATTAGCCAAACTTACTTGGTTTTGATGAAAAATCTTCTATAAATGGATTGTAAACAGTTACTGATTGTCCATTGTCTGGCACCAACAGGGAAAAGAGATTGACTAGGGTCACAGTGTTTGCAATTTGTACATGCTGTTGCAGGAAAAAAGATAATTTGCTGTAGGTTTTTTAACTGGTTGCAAAATCACTACTACAAAAAAAACCCCAACCCAAACAACAAACAAACAAACAAAACAAAACACCCCACAAACAAACAAAACCCACAACCAAAAACCACCAAACCAAAATGGCAAACATGCTCCACTTTCCAAGAATCAGAAAACAAAGTGACATATCTTCTGACCAGTAACCAGTAATTATCCCTGGGATAGGTAGGCAGGCCTCATGCCACTGATGCTTGCTGGTATTAGCAGAATTAGACACTGTAACACTGAGGAATGAATTCCTCCAACAGGAGCTAAGAGCATGTGGAAAGGTTGGAGATCAGGTGTTACTGAATAACTACTGAATAAGCTTGGGAAGAGTGGTGATTGTGCTCCAAAGATACTGAAGCTGAGGTTAAGCTGTATAAGAGTAGCTGTGTATGACACACAAGGCATTTCAGTGCCTTTAGCTGGCAGTGGAAGGAATTGGACATGTCCAGGGTGAGACATCTCATCCTGAAGTAGACTTCTAGCTTAGGTCAGATGAGCTGCTTTCT
Source organism: Megaceryle torquata (assembly GCA_024611175.1). Taxonomy (NCBI): domain Eukaryota; kingdom Metazoa; phylum Chordata; class Aves; order Coraciiformes; family Cerylidae; genus Megaceryle; species Megaceryle torquata. The sequence continues at coordinate 38,814 of JANIJG010006967.1, read as the reverse complement.
GTAGAGCCTGTGGCTTTTGAATGACTTTGAAGGGTGATGTGCTCTGGAGTCCACAGTGTAGATGTCTTAAGATTATCTGAATTTCCATATGCACACCCTTTCATCTGTTCACGTAGCCTGTGAATAGGGTATTACAGCAATTACTGGTAGAAACGATACCTCTGGCTGGTGCTGTGCTGTCTTTAGCATCCACCATTGATGTGAATCTTGATGCTTTCTTTGTTTCTGCTCAGGGAATGCCTAAATAAAAAACTGTGCCAGGTAAGAGGAGTTTGGAAAGGGAAAATACCGTGACCTTAGTTATTTAGTGTATCTTACAAAGAAAATACTGTGATGAAAATATCTCATGCTGAAGTTGCCTAGATAGCAACTGAGAAAATACGCTAGTCCATCTACAAAACCCTTCTATGTTTGATTTTAGTAATTTTCCTTCCTTGTGGTGACTCCTAAGATTTGGTGCAGAAGTACTTTGAATTCTAAAAAATGAATGACTTACAAGCTGATTCATTAGTAGTTTTCTTCTTAGCAATTATATTGTTCAAATACAGTTTAGAATGATTTTTTCATGAGCTGTTTGCTGTTCATGGCTAGTCCTCCTTAAATGGTTGCCTAAAATATGGGGGTGTTTTGAGTTTTTTTCCATTTCCTTGATGGTTGACTTGAATAGCAGGTGCTGAATTTTCATTTGGAGAACCTATTGTATAAATTTGCAGAGTCGGTTATCTTCCAATTAATGAAAATACTGCAATTCAGGAGTGTTTCTTACAAATCTTTGGCGGTTGTTCAAGCACTGGTATAAGTGGATCTAGCTGATCTTGTTCACAAAATATATTCACAAAGTTGTTTTAAAATCATGTAGCTATTGATCTCCTCTCTCTGCACAGAAAAAATATCTATTTAATTTCAAAGGAAACAGTTACCCAGAGGGTTATACCACATCTAGAAAGTTACAGGAGTTACAGCCTTCTGTCAGTGAGAGGAGTTACATTTCTGTGTTAGAATAAACTCTACCAACAGGTAGCCTGCAGTATCGGAGTGGTTTTCATGATTCCTTCTGACTGTTTTGCTCTTCTGGATGTATGCAATGCCATAATATCACCCTACATTTTAGTTTGCTCTGTCAGTATCCACGGTCCAACACTGAGCACCTTCTGGATGAGCACTTTGTAATGTGGGTCAACACCTTTCAGTCAGGGTGTGTTCTCATAGGCTTTGCTCATCAAAGCATCTTTTCCTGTAAGACATTTTGTAGCCATTAAAGAGCTCCTGCTCTTCTAATGATGTGTGAGGGGAACTCCAGGCATTTTACTGTGCTACCAACTTGGCAGAACTGGGGAGGAGATTTATTTGAAGACCAGCTATGGCCCTTCCAGTGTGTCTCCAGTGAGTTGGGCAGTGCCTAGGAGAATCCATGTAATGCAGTTCAGATGGCTGAGTGTAAATGCCTGAAGGAAATAATACTTTCAAAAAGAAAGGGAGGGATTTTTCCATCAACTACCTATGCAAAATGGAGCTTGTAAGGTTCATTCCAGCTAATAATTTATTTCATACATCCAGGTAGCTAACTTTAGTGTTGCCAGAAGTAGCAGTTGTGCAAATGGGGGAGATTCTAATCACTCTTGTACAAGCAGAAATGGGAAGAATCTGGGTTCAGAATGAGTGCCTTTCAAGTATAATGGCCAAAACCCAAGTTGATGTGTATGTAACCAGCCAGGATAAATAGAGAGGGGTGTGCGTGCCTATTTCAGAGTTAACACATACTCTGAAAGGTTTAAATTTATGCGTTGCCAGCGTGAGAAAGGAAAGGGAGAAAAGGGGACAGAGCGAACTTGGAGAGACAACTATAAAGGGTTATTTATCCTAGTGCTCTTCCTTATACAGGTATTAATCTATGAGCAAATCCTTCAATCTGATGGGCCTCTGCTGGGTTAGCTGCACAGGTTGCAGAGATGATGTGGCGCAGGTTTCTGTTGAACGCATTGCTTTAAGAGAAAAAACCCAAACCTCTACGAGGGTTTTTTTTCATTAAGTTAATGTTTTGCTGGAGGAAGACAGACTTGGCATATTTTTTCCTGCTTAAATATGTTTGATTCTTAAAAATATTCATAGATTCCAGTTTGCTTTTGTTTGGATTGGGAATTCATAACAAGAATATAACTTGGTGTTGTGATGTACTGGATTGAATAGACCTTGTCTTTACAAAACAAGATATAAAACATTTCCTACAGAGGAGTCTTGTCTTTTTAGTTTATTAAACCAGAACATTACTCTTATGGATATAGCTGTAACTACTTAAGCTATGTTGTCACTTCTGTAAGTTAGAGAAGTTAAGGAAAATTTGGGTGTATGTTAAGCAGTGTGTGCTTCTTCATGTTAGCCTTCTGTGGTGACTTAAGTGAGGATATACATCTTCCGTTCCTTATTTCTTCATACACACAGAAAGAAAAACATGTACAGAAGAACTAGTGCAACACATTAATTTAAGACTAATAGCAGGGTGAAGGTCCTGGTGTCTCTAACAACCACAGCAGTTTGCAAGGCCTTAGGATCCCTCACTTAATGTAAGTTGATGGGAGTTTTTCAATTGACTGCTTCGATAGCTGGAGCTGACCCTTCATTAATAAATGAGGAAGGTTAAAATGCTCTTACCCAGAAATGTAGATGCAGCCACTGTCTATACTTCTCACTTGCAGTAGTGAGGGAAGGATTAAAATGCCAATTATGAAAAGTGCCACCCTCTAATTACCCTTTAACTTTTTTTTTCTTTTTAAATCTAAATCAAAATACTTTTTTTCGCTTCTGGGTAGCTTGACAATGGAAAAATTTTATAATAAGAAATAATTTTTATATGCAAATGTGCAGTTGAAAAGTAGCCTTTATAAAGTGCTACCTGAGCTTGTACTGCTGAGTAGATAACTATGGTTTTGTCTTCAAATCTGAATCTCTTGTTACAATGGCAATACTGAAACCTTTGAAAGGGCTGTTTTTCAGATAGATCATCTATTGGCTAGAAAATCATTGTATTGACAATATTTATGAAAGCTCATATACAATCTAAATAAATATGTGAATACAAATATAAACCATTAAAATCACAAATTCCTTGCCATATTTTGATCTTGTCAACTGGAAATTAAAAAGTTTGCACCAATTGGAATTGTGTGGAAGGACTCAAACCTGCTGTTTGGCTTTTTACACGTTTGCAAAATGGTGCATTTGAAGGGAGTGAAAAAACTGATATAAAGTATATTTCAGAAGTATTTAAAGCCTAGAAGCATGGAAGAAAAGCCATGTAAATCAATTGATTTTGGGAGTCTATAATGGAAATGGTATAGTATGGACATCTGTACCTTGATGAGAGTGCTGCTGATGATCTCCTGAGAGCCACAGATGAAGAGCTGGTGGCAAGGAGGAACACAGTGTTTCTTGCATGAGGTAATGGCAGCCAGGCAGAAGCTTTGGAGGGCTTTCCTTTCATATAACTTCGGGTGACACTGTGTACCTGAGGTAGCTGAACAAATCAGTAGCCGTTACCTTTCATGGAGTTGCCAGTGGCAGTGTGGACTGTCTAGTGCTAGTTAAACTGTTAACACAGGCTGTTGGATCAGTTAAGTTAGATAATACGACTACTCTTTCAAAATATATTTCTTGATTATAGATATCTTTAAATATGAAGTGCATTATTGAGTATCTGTGTATTAAATGTACAGAATGAGACGGCAAGCTTGATTGAAAATTAACTGACATTCCCTACCAGTGTTTACTTCAAAGTAATAATGCATTTTGGCTCAACTGTAGTCATGAAGCTACAGAGCTCTCATGGCAGCTTTTGAAAAGGCTTAAATACCAGCTAACAGAGAGGCCTCAGAATACAAGTGTGCACTGGGATGTGTGGCCATTTTCATTGGCTTCTCCCTGGACAGGCTTCTTGGCCATGTGTTGTTGACCTCCTTGTTTTTTGATCTGGGTGCTCCTGGGGAGGTAAGAGGAGGGAGAGAAGAGGTGGCTGGTGGGTCTTTGATGTACTACAGAGGTGGAGCGTGCAGATTCCTCTCCCACCTTGCCATCCTGAAAGCAAGGTACTGGGTGAAGTTTCTCAGCCTTTCTGCCATCGTTCCCATGATGGCACAGCTGTATCAGTGTTTAATGAAACAACTGTCCTCATAGTCTTTCCTTCCAAAGAGTCCTTTGAAAAGTGGAAATTTGTAATACTATAAAATACCACTGCTGTTTGCTGCTGTGAGCTATAGTAGATCAAGCTATCAGTTTTCTACCACAAGTCTTTAGTCCTGCTGCCAACAACGACCTTATATATGGCTATAAATCTTCTAGGAGTGGAATAAAGGCGAACTGCTTTTCACTGTAATGGGGTATGTCTTACACAAAGACAGAGAGTATTAGGAATTCTGTGTGTAATAGCCAGTGCTTCCCAATATTCATGTCAAAACAAAGGATGTAGTACTGTGGGCTGTAGAAGTTATTCAGACATATTGCAGTTTTTTATGCCTAAGAACATTGGTTTTATCCTAGCAGTGCTGATCTGATTTGGGAGTCTGTGGTATTCATTTTATAAACCTTATTCTGAGGTGCTCTCAGCTCTTCTGCTTTGCATGTCAGAAGTCATTCTGGAGAAGGAAATTCCCTTAACTTTATTAACTCTATATTAATTGCTATTGCTTTAATTTATATATATATATTTATGTTAGTAATACTTCAGTCAAAATGTAAGTCTGACTTTGAAAATTGAAAATTCTACCTCTTTTGCAAGTACTGGAGTTGTAGCAATTTTATGAGGCATTTAGAGACCCAAAATGCAAATGGGTATCTAATGAGATTCACAAAAGAACCTAATTCCTATTGAAGTCAATTAGAAATATAACTTGGTTGTTTCTCTAGCTTTAGGAACTTAAATGCCTTTAAAAAAAAAAAAAAAAAAAAAAAAGCTTTAATTCATTTGGGCACTTTTGACAATTTTACCCTAAAGCTTGATTTTTTTCCATGTGACAGTCAATTTCTGTCACTGAACTGAATAGATAAATGCATAGGTGTTATGTCATGGTTTTTATTTCAGAACTGTTCAGATGTTTCTAAATTGGAATGATTTAAAACTAAATATTGTTAAAATACTACAGATGTGCATGAGCACTGCCTCTCTCATTTATGAATCAAACATAGAGCTGTCACTATTTGTGAGCCTAAAAAACCCCAAATAATATTTATTGTTATGTAACGTTGTGAAAATGTTAAATAAAAGTACTCACTGGCTGCAGTATTCGTGGTTGGGGAAAAGCATCCTAATATTAAATCCCTATCCACCATTCCTGTATCCCAGCTATTGTCATTTTACAGCGTCTTCTGGTGAAATTAAGTGCTGCAGTTATCGAGTACAATTCCTATGGCGAACTGCAGGTTGTTATTCCCGAGCAAAAATTGGCATTTTGCCTAGCTGTGTCTCACCTCCCACTTAGCCTGTGTGGCACAAAGAGGCTGACTGAGGAGGAGAGCAGAGAAAGCAGAGTACAGAGGAGCAGCCTTGGTAAGAGTCTTCAGCATACTATCTGTTGCTGCTCTTGTCAGCTTGCTTATGAAAAGATGTTATGTATTAAGGAATTGCTCATCATCTAACTTTTTAAAAACTCAAAAGGTATTCTGTGTGTGCACATGCATGTGAGTACATAACTTGTCCTAGGGCTCACAGAGGTAAAAAACATGGAAGGTTGGATACTTAGTTTGTTGATTTTTCTTGGAATTGCACCCTTTTTGTACTTTGTCTTTATATCAGTGTAATGATTCCAAGACCTATCCAATATGACTGTAGTGCACACAAAAATAAGCTACATCAGCTAATACATAGGAAATAACCTATGTATAGGTTACATATATAGGTTAATATGGTAACCTACATATAGGTTACCATAACCACAAAGACCCAGTCTCTGTACTAATCTACTTTCTGCAGTTCCATTCCCCTAGAAACAAGAGTCTAATGCTCTCCTGATCTTTCCCTGAAGAAGAAGTTAGGATTCTTACTTACCCTGCCTTCCACCTTGTCCATTTCTAGGTGAATGCAAGGGAAGGAGAATAAAAGCAGAATGATATCAGGACAGAAATTTAGGGCATGGCCCTGAGTGGTACAGCTAACTTAACTTCAACAGAGGCTGCTGCTTGGGTTGAGGGTTTCCAATTCCTTTGGTCGAGTGTGCTGTACAAGGCACATGTATGCTTCAAGCTGTAATGGTGGTGGTGGTGGGAAAAGCTGTACAGCTCACTTCAGGGGAAGGGGTAGTGAGTGGGATTCAGGGACCAGAGAGAGCAGGTCACAGTGGTGAGGCAGGCTGTCAGTTTTAATTCAATTTAACTCAATACAAAAACTTCTGTGATCCTCTCTGTCTTCATCCCTAACATGGTTTCTGAAGTGTAATGGAGAAGTTTGATTTCTCTGAACAGAGTCTTTAAAAATTATGTCTGGAGCTGTGAGTGCTTGCAGCAGCTGTCCCCTGGCAGATCTATTTCAGAAAGGTCGAATTCTTTCAAACCATTTCTCAGCTTAAATCCATGACCTGCTGATGGCCTTCATAAAAGTGGAAATTCTTTCTTCATTTCCAGAAGACATAAAATACTTACTATCAGATTTCAAAAATTCAAGTTCTGAGGAAACTCAAGTCTCATTTGGGCCTATGAATCCATCTGTGACATCCCGTACTCCCCAGTACAATAAGACTTTCCTCCAACTGAAAAAGTAAAAGGATTAATAGTATCATTTCAGTGGAACTTTGTAGGGTGTTTTTTAGTCCTAATCACCAAAGACATTGCAGTTGTTACTTTTCTAGTGTTTAATCTTTGACCACTTCACCCCCCACACCCAACTCTCCCACCTTTTACCTGTAGTATTTGTGTTTCAGACTGGACACATAAAAGGTGCATTTCTCTCTGCTGTCCTATGGTGCAGGAAAGGTTACCTTGAATTTGTCCTGTAAACTTTCGTACAATTTACATTTAAATCCAACTGTGTCTTCAGTTTCTTTCTGTTCTAGTAAGGAAATCTCCTGTTATATAAAACATGCAAACTTTTAATGATACACACTGGGAAACAAAGTTTCATAGACTCTCAAAATGCTGATCTGTACCTTCTAATTACACAGATCAGAGTGCTAGCTGTTTGGAGAGTACTGATACCTGATGTTGCTCATGGAAATGCTCTGCAGCAGGAGAGATTCACTGAGAAACCCTGTTACATCTTACCTTCCTTGAAAGCTAGGCAGCATTGCTGAGCAACAACATATAGGCTCTGGTTCACTTTTATTTTCTCCATGCACTGAAGCTGGTGTCTCTTAGAGAGTTGTAACATTTTCTGTCAATATTACTAGGAGTTTTACAGAAGTTAATTCACAGAAAGTTTGTCAGGTGAGAAAGATAAGTAAGGTGACTGAATCGAAGCTGTTCCTCAGCCTTTGAAAAGACCCATCTTGCACAGTGCAAAACTGTAATAGATGCACAAGCCAGCATGGGTACAATAAGGTGCATTGGATGTTGTTCACAAAAGGTAGTTTAGAGCAAAGGAGGTGCTGTACAGGCATCAACAAATGTGTAGTGTAGATGTGTCTGAAGAGATCTCAAGAAAAGTTGCTTAAGTTTTCATTGTGGCTCACTGGAAGATGCTGGGTTGCTTCTAGTTTAGGCTAGCTTTGTGAACTACAGAGATTACAGCCTTATGTGCATAAGGCACACAGGACACGTACCTTGCTTCTTGCTATCTTCTGTTTCTGTTGCAAGCAAGGAGAAAAGCTGTATGCTGAAGTTTCCCTGTTGAATCCTGTGACCCTTAATTGAGATGCCCAGTATTTAAGTAGATTTTTTAATTTATTATTTTTTAAACTGAATGGTATTCTCTCTGCTCCAAATACTTTGTAAACAAAAAACCCTAAGACTTTGCAAATAAAACTGAGCTCTCTCAAGGACAGTGCACTTTTAATCATATGCAGGCTTCATTCTGATCCCACTGAGTGAGCAGACTGGCCACTCTATTCAGATCTAGGCAGAATTGGCTTCTATCCTTAAAAACACAGCCACGTTCGCTGTGGCATCGGAAAGAGTCTCTCATGGGAAAAATGATTAAGGTTACACTTGTTGAAGTGTATTGTGCTGTTTGGAAAAGCCTGTCTACTTCTATTCTTAGCCAGTGTCAGAGTAGAATAATTTATGCTGAGGAAAACCAAATTATATCACACAGGAATAAAACAGAAAAATCAGAAAATAACTGGAATTTTTTGTTTGTTTTTAATTTTTCAGGATATTGCAACACTTTCACACTACTGCTGAAGATTACACCATAATTTTCACATCTGGATGCACAGCTGCACTTAAACTGGTAGCAGAAGTATTCCCTTGGATACCTGAAGGCACAAAGCAACCTAGCAGTCGATTTTGTTACCTAACTGACAGCCACACATCTGTGGTGGGTATGAGAGGAATAACTGCCTCAATGGATGTCTTGTCTGTTGCAATAAAACCAGAGGAAATCTTGTTAGCAGAAAAAAACAGCTTACCTGCTGAAGAACAAAACTGCACAACACCTCATCTTTTCTCTTATCCAGCTCAGAGCAATTTTTCTGGTACCAAATATCCCCTTTCATGGATACAGGACATAAAAGGTGGAAAACTCTGCCCCATCAAAGTACCAGGGAAGTGGTTTGTTCTACTAGATGCAGCTTCATATGTGAGCAGTTCTCCATTAGACTTGGGAGTTCACCAAGCTGACTTTATTCCCATCTCGTTCTATAAAATCTTTGGATTCCCAACTGGTGTAGGAGCATTGTTGGTAAACAACCGGATTGCCCCCCTTTTGAGGAAAACCTATTTTGGAGGTGGAACTGCAGCTGCCTACCTTGCAGGAGAGGATTTTTATTTCCCAAGGAAATCTATAGCAGAACGGTAAGGCTTTGTTTAACAGAACAGGGGGGGTTGCTGATACTGTTTGCATTAGACAAATGTCTTAAGGTTGGTGCATGCAGTGGACTGTGACCCCTGTGCTTCCTTAAGTGGTTGGATAGGTATTTCACATCTAACTTTAATCTTAGTGTTCTTCTAAGTATTCTTTTTTTCCTATGTAATGAACATAATCTGAAATATTTACCTTCCCTCCCTGATGTGATTTGTCACAACTGGTAAAAATAGAAGTTTTGTTCAGTGACATAAAGGTCAGTCCATGCATTTCTTAATTTATGTTTAAGGTATTTCAGTGGAACCTCGATTCATTTGTGAAGCTCTGCACCTAGAGCAGTGAGGCCAAGGTTGACCACACAGTATAATGACCCTCAATGAAATTGAAAGTAAGGTCCATGTATTTCACTGGAAAGGTGGCATGCTTTACTCTCAAGAGATGCTTTATGAGAATAACATGTGCACTAAGTTATATTACCTAGGACAAATATTTGTAGCACTCTTTTTTTCTGTGACTGAGGATCTAGAGAAGCCATGAAGCATTCCTACTTAAAAAGAGGAGGTCAAAAATACATACATAAGGAAATACAGAGCAATGGATAAGCTTCCTCAGACCCTTACCACATTGAAACACCACTCTTGGTGACATTTGCTCTCTCTGCCTCTCCCTCATGTCAGCAACAGCTTACATAAATGCAAATGCAGGAAATGCTCGAGATCGGCATTTAATATGAAATTATAGTCCTTGGGAGAGGCTAGAGGTGAAAAGGAGAAATTATTAAAAAAGCCATTTATGCCTTGCATTTGTCGATGGATGTGTATTCAGCAGCACATTGTCCTGCATCTCCCATGGTGTAAATGCCTGATCTTTCACTGTACACATAGTAATGCAGAATGACGCTACATGTGTGTGTACCTCTTCTAGGTGTATGCTCTGAGCTATGCTGTGGGGTTTGGTCCTTCACTGGTAAAGGCCTCATTACCCTGGCTCTTTTGTGATACGAGGCCATGCATTATTTCTGAAACAGAAATTGGTGTGGGGAATGTCCAGTTAATCTTTTATTTTAGAAATAACAACAACGGGGAAACATTGACATTCTCTTCTCTGGTTTTGGTTTTTCAAATGAAAAATACATTGAAGTGCAGCACTCACTGAGAGTCAGCATGAAAGGACATAAATATCATGGGATCATAAGGTGTTCCTGCATCACCTGCAAGCCAAGGAGATAACCTGCTTTAATTTGACTTGGGCAGGCTCTGATCAGAGCCTTTTTAGAGGACATTGACACACAGCTCCTGAGATTGCATAGTGAATAAAAATATCTGAAATGTGGTTTAGATCTCAATTCTGCCTTTTTTTTTTTTTTTTTTTTTTTTTTTTTAATTAAGAGGGGAATGATAATGTGGAAACCTTGAGGGGAGCTCTATCTCTGGTAGCTTTTTCAGGAGTTTTCAGAGGTTGTCTTTCAGATATTTGAGACTCCCACTGCTATCTATGGCTTTTTTTACTGGATCAGAAGAAAGGCCTGCTTTAACCTTTTTTCTACTACAGAGTTATAAACAAAGGAATTTGTCCAATTTGATTTCTAAGGCTGTATACTGAGTGTCTAATCTTGGTATGAAGGAACCTAACTGAAGTAACAAAATGTGACAGCTAGATACCCAGGCATGTTATACTTGTTCACATTAGATACGAAAGTATCACACAGACACTCTGAGTCATTGTACATAGGTAAATATTTACATTTGTCCTCATCTAATCCTTTGGTTATTAATTTAAAACCTAATATTTAAAAGTTCATGTTTAGAGCATTATTGGTGCTGTCCATAATCCCTAGTGACCTGTGGAGACTTAAAGTCCTACCTGGAGAGGCTTGAAGTTTTCAAAGATAAGTCAGGAATGAGCATAACCACTTTCTTGAAAAAACAAGGACAAGAGCATTGAAATTTTCAATCAGTGTCCTCCAAGGTATAATATCCACATTTTAATCTTTTTTTTTTTCCTTCAGATGTTGGGGGATTTTGCTTTGTTATGTTTTTAAAGGATTTTCTTGGTAATGAAACAGAGATAGAGCAGTTAGGAACAGAACTACTACACTTCAAATGAAATGCCAGACCACTATGGCCAAAGCTAATATGATTACCTATCTGCAGGCCATGTTTCCATTTCTTTGTTGTAACTGAAACACCTGGATCACTATTGCTCGTATAAACAGCAACTCTAGCTAGGTTTTAACCCTGCCAAATTGCAGTAACGAGCCTCCATCCTTGAAGGTACCCAAACCTAACTGGAGAAGGCCCTGAGTAGCTTGCTCTGCAGCTGGATGTGCTTTGGTCAGGAGGTTGGACTTGAGATTCCCCAGGGGTCCTTCTGTAATTGATTCAGCACACCTCTGCTGAGCTCCATCTGTGTTCTCTCTTTAGGTATGTCTTTGTGATTTCAAAAAACTGGTTTCTTAAATTTTTATTTTTATTTTTTATTTTTAAAAACCCCTTGTTTACAATGCTGGATTAACACTGGTTTTGAATATACTGAAATAAAATCAATAAAATCATAAGTAAAATTGAACTCTAACAAATAGCATGGGAAAAGTGTGTTAGAATATGTGTATCTATCTATGGTATTAGCAGAATGCATTCTGTGTCTCTGCATAATCAAAGTGCAGTGTACTAAGGAAATAGCTTTTTCTAAGTCAAGGTGAAACTTGAGTGGAGATGTGTAGTGAGAGGGTGTTTATTCATCTTTCTTTCCCAGGACTGTCAAAACAGTTACCTTTTGTCTTAATGGATACAGCTTTTGCTAGTGCTTCTTGTACCTTATTTTGTTGTTCTGGCTATATAAATTATTCTATTGCAGTCCCTTTTACATTCCTTTAATACCTTTAAATCACTTCCACATTTTCCGCTTTCACGGCAGTAGCCAGTCTTCCTATCTCAACTTTTAAAATCATGTTTATTGTGTTTTCATCCTTGCATCAAACAGCTTGACAAATTATTATTATCATCACAAATCTAGCCTCATTTCCCATGTTTTTTTTCTGCACAGCATGAGATAATAAAATAATATGATTATGTATAGCAAAAATTCAGCGATAAAATATTCATCATCTGCCCTATTTTTCTTTTGTGTTTGGGAGTGCTATTCAGAATCTGATCATCCTGGAATTTATGACTAAGGGAAAAGAAGCTGTTGTGTTATCTGTAAATTGGATATCTGTATCCTAGTCTACTGGTGTGAATTATCTAGTGCATTAGCCGTTGTGTGTTTTTCATTTCCAAATGCATTTTCAAAAGCTTTGGAAATCCAGATGACAGGACTTTGTCCCTGACAAGTTTTTAGTGGCTCTTGCCTCTGCTGCTGAAATATTTCAACATCCCTAAAGCAGCATCCACACTTTTGTAGTCCACATTGCATTGTACTTAACCAAAGCGAATTTTTTTTTATTCTTGATGCTGTAGCTTTTTATTTTTGAGATGATTCAGTGCCTGATAGATATGACCTGCAGATAAAAGGTTAGATTCTTTTAAGTTCTGCAAGAAATGTCCTTAATTAACGTCCACCCATGTATTATGGTGGAGAACTATGCTAGAGATCACCAGGACAACTCCACATGTGCCTAAGCAGGTACATGTATAGTGACATGGTTTGGATCCTCAGTTGTGTGCTGAATTTGTGCATGCTGAGGGGAAAGGAAGGAGTGGAAAATGGAGAAAGAATGGTAGAGATGAGAGCTATTGCTTGAATCCCAAGAGCTGGAGACAACAACCAGAGGTTGGGTAATAGATAGGGAGCTGCTCAAGAATCCCTTGTGAAAAAGCTGGTGGTCTGCTTGAAATTGTCTCTTTAGCATTATTGCATGTTTCTGTTAGCTTGGAAGGAAAGGATATACTGACAGGTACTAGTTTATTCCATGGAAACTCTTCATAGTGCTGAGAAATCACCTGAGGACTAGACTGTGTTTAGAGGAGCACAGTCCATATGCACATGCTCACCTTGTCGTTCAGCATTTGCCCATTGACTCAAAACTCCAAGGGTCTGTCCAGCTGCCCATGAGTACTTTAATATGGTAAATGGGCTTAAATACCACCCTGAGGACTAATGCATTTTGTTGTGCTACTTCCACATTTTTGTCACATTTATTGCTCTGCAAGCAGGACCACATATAGGGGAATTTCCAAATCTGCAAAACTCCGGAGCAAGCATCCTTTCAAAGAGCAGCGATGACTTCCAGATGAGATACTTGGGAAGTTACAGGAGTCTTCATCTAATTTCTATTGTGTATTTACACCATGAGGCTGCCTTCTGCACCTGACAGACCTATTGCTGTGACTGACAGGAACTCACAAGCCTGAACAGGCAACAAGAGGGTGAGCAAGTCTCTTCCTTCCCCTCACCTCCTGGTGCCACCCTATCCTGGAAAGATAGAGGCCAGAAGCCTTTGAGCAGAACTGTGTAGGACTCTCACACAGCTGCTCTCCCTGTCTGAACAGCAGCCAAGTCCTTTCATTTAGCTGACAGAATGTAGTTCTGACAACTTTTACAATTCATTTACAAAACAAGACTTGTGGGGGAAAAAAGGGGCATTTTTTGCTGAGTAACTGTAGGAAGGTTCAAGTAACTGTCACTCTTTCCCTTCCCTGCTGAAGTTTAAGCATCTGCTGGAAAGCTTCGTGCAGTCTGTCTTGTTACCTCTCAGGACATCCACGGTGGCAGCTGACACTTGCTGTGTTTTTCTGCCAGCCATCACTCCAGCCAGCCAGCTTCTTCAGTATTGGATGCAAAGGAAAGTTTTGCTTCCTTTTTTTTTTTCTAACTCTTACCATTAAGGAAGTACTCATATGTCATTTTGTACTCTAATCCTCCAGGTGGTTATTCTTTTCAATAATGAAGTTGTTTCATTGCATGGAAACTCAGCATAGTCAGAGCAAACTGAAAGTTGTAAATCAGTGAACGAAATGGAATCTTGTGGGGATCAATTTTGATTGACCATGAGATTCATCTTAAAGTGATAAATCTGAGATAAACTGAAAGCAGTGCCTCTGATAAGTTCTTGTAGAGCTCAACTAAACACTTAAACCCCATGTTTGTGAACATGGATTAGCGAGCAGTCACCCAAAGAGAAGCAACAAGGCAGGTAAAACTTTGGAGAGGCAGTACAGTTGGCAGTGATGGCTTCCTTTAGCCAGTCAGCTTCACCTCTAATCATCTGTACAGCTCTTGGATGTCCTTATTTATGTTCTCAATGTATTGCCTTGAAAACCCCTATCAGTTTTGAAGATGGCCTTTATTCTTGAAGTGTTTTGAGATTATAGCAAGAAATAAATGAATTGTGTTACATAGCAGGACTTGCTTGATTTTGCCTTTGATCAAATAGAGTACAAATTCTGCATGAACCGAGATGTATCTTTGCAGTCATTGTGGCTAGCAAGTTCTCATGACATGGTCTTACCCTAGGGAGTCCTGATAGTCAAATTTAGAATCAAAACTATTCCCTAAATCTTCTTTGAGTGGCTTTGTGAATTTCTAGCACTGGCTATTAGAATTTTACAGCACTTTTTTTTTTTTTTTTTCAGTGATAAATTTATTTTACACTTTTTATTGTGCTTTGTAGAATTTACATATGTGATTGATTAACATATTTCATATGTGAGGAAAAGCAATGATAACTTGTTTGGCATAAAAATAATTCCTCCCCCCCTCTTTGTACTGTGTCCTTAGAATATCTTGATATTAGCCTGTAAAAGAGTGAGACTGGCTTTTTTTCCAGACAGTATTTACAAGTCCTGTTCAGATAATGTTACGGGATCGATTTACTTCAAAGTGCAGGAATTACAGCTTTTGTGCTCTCATTTTACCTCAAGCAGTTCTTAGGAACAGGAATTGCTGTAAATACTCCATGGTATAGTGTATAATTAGTATAATGCTCTTCGTTTGAATTCTGAAGTCTTAAAGACAAAAGCATGAGCTAAGGCAGACATACGGAAGAGATGTAACTAGTATCAGGAGGTCAATTTAGATATTTAACATTGTTTTAACCTAGTTTTTATGTGCTGTGAATCCTCCAGCATGTGTGTATGTGTTTTTTAAACACTTCCAGAGTGAAAGACGCTGAAATTACTCCAGGTTGGCTACTTAAACTTTACTGGCTCCTTTGGAGTGAGTTTAATCTTGGTCTACAGAATGCAGCCTGAGATGTACAGAAAGCACTGAGCCTGAGCAGGAGCTGAGCCTCTCCAGAACCACCCAGTAAAAGATGGAATGCTCACCTCTCCCCTCCTTTCCCAGGAAAACAATTCCTGCTTTTTCTAACCTTCAGTGGGGGGCTTCCCTGCTCCTTCTGTGTACTATTGTATCTGCTGCCCAAGAAAGGAAAGAGTGGTAAGAAGGTCACCAGAGCAGGGAATGACCATGACAAGGGGTTTAGTTTTTCCATTTGGGGATTTTTTTAAAGTATGAGAAGATGTGAGTGAAAGGCATGAGCTAGTAGAAATGAGAAGTAGTAACTGGAACACTGGAACAGGTTGCCCAGGTTGGTGATTGAGGCCCCATCCCTGGAGACATTCAAGGTGAGGCTTGATGAGGCTCTGAGCAACCTGCTCTAGTTGAGGATGTCCCTGCTCTCAGCAGCGGGGTTGGACCAGATGACCTCTAGAGGTCCCTTCCAACCCAGACATTTCTATGATTCTAAGTAGAATGGAGATGACAAAAATGGAGGAAAAGTTGGGGGCGGGGGGAAGGTCTGTACGGGTGGCAGCCCCGAGCCCCAGATGCATTGATGCAAGGCTTCTGCTGCAAGGGTGGCAGCTCTGCATGGGGAGATGGGGGTCAGCTCCAGGAGCAGACCCACCTACACAAAGGGCTTCTTCAGGCATGATTAGGAGGTGCTGCTTTGGAACCAAGGTATTTTTGCCAGGTAAATCGAGGACCATTTTGGGTGCATAGAGGAGAAGGTGTGGGGGGAGGAGAGTAGGCATCACCCACCCAGGCCTTGCTGTGGAATGCTGACGAGGAACAACTTCTAGATTTTAGAAACAGGTAGTGAGTTGGGTTTTAAAACAGAGTAATGCAGAGCAATGAAAGCGGTGTGGAGGGGAATATTGGTGTCTGTTCTCCAGTTCAGGAAAGGACTAAATCATATGTGTTTAAGTCAATCTCTAGTCCAGAAACTTCTCTGAGCATTAACAGGGACTTCAGTTTCTATTTCAAACCAAATAGATTTATACTAATTGCAGTGCTGTATTTCTGTGTGGATCCTTTTGGAAGCAAACTCTTAGAAAATACTTTCTTCCCCTTTTCTCCCCCTACTACTTGTCTGGATTTGGGTCTGGATTCTTTTCAGTGGGCAGGGGGCAGAGGGAGACATGGTGGAGTGCCTGGCAATTAAAATTACTGGCTGAAGGCAATTCAAATTTACTTCTTCCAAAATGGGATGGGGATAGGTTTTTTTCCTTTAACATTTTGTCCTTAATGGAAATAATCATTTTATAATGAAAAAAAAATGTACTCCTCTAATAGAAATTAATATTAAGGTTATGTCAGGAAATGCCTGATCACAAATGGACAAAGCACCTCCTCTACTATAACATACTAACGTACTGTAGTGTCGTATGAGTTGATGTGAACCATTCTTGCTTAAGTGTACTTGCCCTTTGCAGGAAGAAAATGCTAAAAATCAGCCACTTTAAGCCTGTTGTGCATAGGTCCCTCAAGATCCATGAACTCTCCCTCAAGGATCCACAGAAGGAGACATTCATGTGTCCTGTGGCAGCCATGTATCATGTGATGTTTCAAAGGAGATCTTCACCTTTACTTGACTTTTTTTCTAGTCCAGTGACTTATACTCTGAATCCTGCTTCCAGAATCTTTTTGAAAGGGATTCTTGATCAGACTTACTCTCGTCAGTATCATGAAAGATAAATCTTATCATTTAAGAGAAGGATATATTTTTGCAGTCTAAAGTCAGAATGAAAGAGAGCAAACTGAGATGCCCATGAAGGTTTGCCTGTTAATTGCAGAAGGCACACAAAACCATCTTAAATCTAATGACTCAGATTATGTGACTTCTGATGTGATACCCATATTCTTTTATATTTTATTTATAGCTAAACTACAGAGAGCTACGTTTTTAAAAAGTTTAGTGGTCACTAGATTCCTATTGGGGGGAAAAAGAGAGAAACAGAGTAGTTTAAATGTTTAGATGATACCACTCAGGGTAATATTTGAAGATTACAAGTAAAAGCACAGGGCTGTGTTTATTGGGGGTTTTTTTTCCATCTTCTTACTAGTCAAATATATGCAGGAGTGCATCTGGCGGGTTGTGCTCTTGGGAACCTGTGAAAGAAACATCTACAGGCTTCTCAAACGTATTAATTCAGTAGAAAAAGGAAAATATTGATGCTCTTGAGGAAAAAAAAAAAAAAGTTTTTACAGTCTCTTTGACGGTTTCCAAAACATGAAATACTCAGATTTGATTAAACACTTGGCTGTCACATTTCAGTCTGTTCATGTTCAATTAAAAAATTCAGAGGGATTCTCTAGCATTATTATAATCTACTTTTTCCATATCTAGGCATTTATATTATCAAATAACATCTGCTACGGCTTAATAACTGTGTCAAATGATTGTAATAGTTTTATTTTTGGTGAATTGATAAAAAGTTTTAGAGTTATAGCAGGGAAAGTACTTATGATGAAAGGATTGTACCTCCTATTTCATACTTTATGGCAGACATTTTGCAGTTATGTTTTCAGGTAGTTCTCTGAAGTAGGCCTTTTATTTTATTTTATTTTATTTTGTTGATTGCTGCTGATGCCAACAGTTTGTTAAGTTCAGCAGTATAGATTGTATGGATTTTCTTCATAATATCCACTCATAAATGGTGGCTAGTATGAATCTAAGTCTTCTTATCACTGAATTTGACCTAAATTTGAGGTGTCTTGGTTGATCTTAAGTTAGCTACACTAATACATGATCAGTTTAAGTGAGAAAAATGGCACACTGCTTTTATCAGCGACAGATTTACCATGGTCTGTCTTCTTAGGCAAAGCAATAAATTAATGCTAAGTAACAGTAACCCAGTTAACCCTTCCTACAAAGGAATTACTTTTTTTAAAAAAGTTTTTCTACTGTCAGTATACAAATGAAGGCAGCTGCTTTGAAGTCCTCATCAGTATTAAAGGAGGATGTTGTTCATGTCAGATTCTGTTTAAGGCTTCTTTGTTGTGTATATACATTTTTCCTCTATTTCCTCATAATGGGTTAGTTTAGAAGGACTGTATCAAAATAAAGAGGCAGAGTCATTGTTAGACTTAATTTTTCTGACTTTGTCTTAGAGAAAATAAACTTTGCATGAACTTTTATCAAATTAAACAAAGCATGTGTATGTACATGAGAAGTATAATCCTTCACTGTGGAATAATAATATGTGGACACCAAATTATCTCTAATCATCTTTTACTGATAGTAATTTGTAACATTTTCTTAGTGTCATCTTGACTACTCTGTTCTAGTATAGTTCAAATGACATCTCTGTGTGACAGAAATATTTCAAAATAAGGTTTTATACATCGGATGCTTACACATGAGACTGTTCTTTCATTTAAAGAAATAGATTTCATGCTGATTTGACTGCTAGCATAATTTAGAAAGCACCAGTAATTCAGCGAGACATAAACATTTTTGGTTCAATGGTCTGAATATTAGAGTTTAGTTTGTAAAAGAAAATAAGGATGGTGTATGTTGCTTTATTGAGTATCATAAACTTAGCTGTAGCTCTGTCTTTTTTAGATATTGTACATCTGAGCAGGAAACAGTCCCCTCATATTTAGCCATTCATTGTTGTAAGCAGCACCTTTCAGAAGCACAGGAGCAGGCAATTCCACCATGTTGTAAGTCAAGCAAGGGGGACAGAAGGCCAGTTTGGCTGAATAAGGATAAAGAATAATGCAGTCATTGGGCACAGCCAGCATGGGTTCACTAAGGACAAATACCATGTAACTAATTTGATATCCTTCTGTGATAAGATTACCTGCCTAGTGGATGAAGGGAAGGTGGTGTATGTACTTGTTCTGGATTTTAGCAAGACTTGACACTGTCCCTCACAAGCATCCTCCTGGGCACCTTGTCCAGCTGCGGGATGTGCAAGTTCACAGTGCTCTGGGTGAAGAAAGGCAGGCTCAAAGGGTGGTAGTGAATGGGGCTACTCTGGCTGGCAACCAGTTACCAGCAGTGTTCCTCAGGGTTCAGTTCCAGGGACGCTGCTCTTCAGTGTATTTATCAAGGACTTGAGTGCACCAAATTGAAAGATGCTTTTGACTCCCTTGAAGGACAAGATGCCTTGCAGGGGGATCTAGATAGACTGGAGCACTGGGCAATGATTAGTGGGATGAAATTTAACAAGTCCTAATGCTGGATTCTGCACCTGGGACAGAGTAATGCTGGGCACTGGTGTAAATCGGGAGAGGAGTAGCTGAAGAGCAGCATTGCAGAAGGGATTTATTTGTCAGTGCTGGGTGACAGCAGGTTTCAGGTGAGTCAGCAGTGTGCCCTGGCAGCCAGAAGGGCTACCTACCTCTGGGGTGCATCAAACCCAGCATAGCCAGCTGGTCAAGAGAGGCGATTGTCCCGCTGTATTCAGTGTTGGTGCAGCCTTCTTTTGAGTATTGTGTGCAGTTCTGGGTCCCACAATTTAAGGTGGATGTAACGGTCCTTGAATACATCCCGAGGAGGGCAACAAAGTTGGTGAAAGGGCAGGAAGGCATGCCGTGTGAGGAGCGGCTAAGGACTTCGGCTTTGTTTAGTTTGGAGAAAAGGAGGCTGAGGGCTGAACTCATTGCTCTCTTCAGCTTCCTGAGGAGGGGGAAAGGGAAGTGTTGAGTTCTCCTCCCTGAGTTCCAGTGGCAGGACATGTGGGAATGGTTCAAAGCTGCATCAAGGGAGGCTCAAAGTAGATAGGAGGAAACATTTCCTTACCAAGAGGGCAGTCAAACACTGGAAGAGGTTTCCTAGAGAGGTGATTAACACCCCAAATCTGTCAGTGTTTGAGAGGCATTTGGACAACACCCTTGATAACCTGCTTTTGCTTTTGGTCAGCTCTCATTTAGTCAGGCAGTTGGGGTAAGTGTTGTAGATACTTTCCAACTGAAATAGAACTATCCTATCCTACTTCTACATTTGTGTTAATATGACTGGATCAGGTGGACATTCTAAAAATCACTTTGCTTTCCATGGAGTATAAATGCTTCTCTGAATTACCCAGATGTTTCTAGAAGTTTGTAGATGTTACATAAAAAATCTGTCTTTTGGAAATTTGCTTTTTTTATTCAAGCTCAGATATTTGCTCACAGTTATTTTAATACATATTAATCTTAAACTGTTCTTCCTAATTTGAAAATCTTATGCTGCAGAGTCATATTGAATAATGGTATAGGACTGTTGCTTGACAAAGATTCCTACCCTTAATCTAAGTAGATATAATTTTTTTCAGATGATTCTGTATTATACTGAAAACATGCGGCTGTCTTTCTGAAGGTATTAAATATTCCAGAAATAACAACATTTTTCACTTCCTTTTAAAACATTATTTTATGAAGTTGCCAAAATCTCCCAAGTTTGACATCTTACTCTTTCTGAAAAATATTATTAAAGTTGAAATTTTTGTTGAAATTTTGACTGCTGTTTCACTGAAATGCAAATAATTCATGGAAAACCATCACTGTAAGTGACTTCTTCATATAAAAGGCTGACATCTTTCAGTCAAAAGGGAATATTTGATTGAAACTTAATATTTCTCCTTTAATTTACATGTAACTTAGAATCCTATAATCACAGAATCATTTTGGTTGGAAGAGACCTTTAAGATCACAGAGTCCAGCCATTAACCCAGAGCTGCCAGGTCACCACTAAACCATGTCCCTCAGCACCACATCTACATGTCTTTTAAATGCCTCCAGGAAAGGTGACTCAACCGCTTCCCTAGGCAGTCTTTTACAGGGCTTTACAGCCCTTTCTGTGAAGAAGTTTTTCCTAATATCCAATCTAAACCTACCTTTCCTCTTGTCCTATTGCTTGTTACTTGGGAGAAGAGACTGACACACACCCCCATCCCCCCCTCCCCCTGCTTACTTGTAGAGAGTGATGAGGTCTCTTCAGAGTCTCCTTTTCTCCAGGCTAAACACCCCCAGTTCTCTCAGCCACTCCTTGTAAGACTTGTTTTCTAGACTCTTCACCAGCTTCCTTGCCCTTCTTTGGACAGGCTCCGGCATTGCAATGCCTTTCTTGTAGTGAGGGGCCCAAAACTGAACACAGTATTCCAGATGCAGCCTCACCAGTGCCAAGTACAGGGGGATAATCACTGCCCTAGTCCTGCTGGCCATGCTATTTCTGATACAAACCGGGATGCTGTTGGCCTTCTTGCCCACCTGGGCACACAGCTGGCTCATGTTCAGCAGGCTGTGGACCAAGAACCCCTGGTCCTTTTCCATCAGGGAGCTTGTATTGTAACTTGTTGTAACTTGCATTTTGTGTAAGTTTTAATATTTAGTCATATTTTCATGGCAATTTCATATTGACCTTGCTGTAGTATTAGCAAGGTCAAAGTATTTTTTTCATTTTCCTCTCTCCCTAACTTTCAAGATTTCAAACTTTTTTTTTTTTTTTACTTACTTTAGTATGACCTTTTGTTATCACAACACATGTAGCCCCGGAGAGGTTGTGCTCTGTTGTGCTAAAAGCCTAGGAACAGCATTTGCAGTCTTTCGAAAGCATGACACAATAAATGAGAATAACGGTAAATGAGAATAGCGTTAAGATTTACAGGAGGAGAGTGACAGAACTGCTGTGTAGAGTCCTGTTGGCCCAATTCATCTCCTGTTGGACTCAACAGGAGACCTTTCAATATGTTCTGTATGTCAAATTTAATCCCTTTTAATCATTTAAATCGACTTTAAAAATACATGACTTCTCATTGATTCTCTATCTAGACAGTTCTACTTGATTTTCCTGGGCAGATTTCCTCAGAATTTGGGATGAGCAGGAAAACCACCCTTCTAATTCTTCATAAGAATTACACTCATTGCATTTAATATATGTGATGGTTAAATTACATCAACAACGACAAAAAAAACCAAACCAACAAAACAAAACCCACACAGGAGCATGCACTAAAGTTGACATTTTTCTAAAGAATTTGGGATTTTTTTACATGTGAATATATAGAAGGACACACATAAGCAAGAAACCATAGCTGATTTACCAGTAGACAGATAACTAGGGAAAAATTCCTCCCTGCAAGTTTTGACACATGGAAGTGTATGTTCTAGATGTAACAGGTTCATGCAGCTGTACTCTCCCTGTTCTCTGTTGCCAGGTGGTGGGTTTATGATGAGTTTTACACAGAGAGATTTAAGGTGCAACTTTAACAAGGTCTGGTTAGCTACACCACAGCATTTCATCCTCACTAACATTTAAAGGACTTAGCATGCAAAATGTTTTAAATAATAGGATATAATGAAGCCAATTTTATGTTAATAACATGATTGCATTTCCAGGAAGGCTGAGCATCTTCATCATTTTCTTGTTTGCATCTTTTAAACTGTGTTGCTTATGTTAAGTTCACAACAGAGCACGGGTAAACATTATTAATGGAACTGATGTAAAACCTTAGCTCCATCCAAGAAGACATCTGAATGGTTTCAGCTTCTATACAAAATGTGAATCAAACCATGCCTTGTTAGAGAATGATCTCCGAAGTTGTTAGTGCCAATTTGTAGCAGACATCCTATTTTCTGTAAATCCTTCTGTTATGGAACAAAGTATATGAAAATTAACGTCCACAGTATGAACACACCTGCAGTCTTCATTTATATCAAATATGTATAGGAATGTAGATATATTCATTTTGTGTTCCCTAAAAATTTCTCTTAATACCTGCACGCTCTTATCATTCTCACCAAATCCTTAATGTGACAGTGTGCACACCTTAGTGGATGTGCTTGCTACCTTTTAAGATGAACTACATGAAATTTTCAGAAATTCAGATTATTTGACAAATCAAACTTACAGTATAACTGTGGTTAAAGTAGAGCAAATATGGGTTTTATTTCAGTTTTCCATGTGCAAGAAAATGTAAATTAAGACCTACTTCTCCCATGCAGGGAGTACAGAATGAGTTCTCATTTAATCTCCCTTCCTGTCTGATGAACACAAATGCTTGGCAATCAGAGCTGTGAGTCAAAGATAAAGGAAGATTTCTTATCCTATTCTGGTTTATTTAAATTATGAGCTAAAGGGGGGAATGTGAATCTTGAAGAGATCATTTTGTAGTTAATGAAGCAGTTATAACAGCCAACGAGGCCTACCTTCAGCTATTGAAATGGCTGTAGGAATGTTAAAAATTTATACGATCATAAGAATTCTCAGCAGAACATCTTATTTAAGTAAATTTCTCTTCTCTCTTGTTTTCCCAAGTTAAAGATTAATAATCCATTAATTTAACATTTCTGTAACTTTTTTTCCTCAGATATACAAAGAATTTAACAAGGAAAGCCCAGTGTTGTTAAATGCCATGATTCATTCGGATACTTTTTGATCTATAGTGGCATATCAAAAAGGTGTAAAAGTACTTAAAGTCTGTCAAATTTGCTCTCGTCTGGGTGTCCTGAAGGGGGTGGGGGAAGAATAGTATTCACTATATTTATGTCCACAAATTGCAGTCACACATTTTCAAGGTGCAAATGACAAGTACAGAAAGAAAAGCTGTATACACAAAACCAAGAAGGAGAGGATGTCACTAGGGAGTTTTTTTCATGGAATTAGTGACCAAACAACACTTAAGACATCAGGATGGATGTGTCATATTGCATGACAAATATTATTTTCCTCCAGGTTAAATTGCGCACTCTTTCCTCCTCCCAGCCTACTGGAAATCAAAGCCTGGAGCTAATATCCAGAGTAACAGAGGTGTAGGACCCTGTGCCTTGTGACAGGTTAATTTTTGATGCTGCATGGTCCGGTGCGTAAGCTCCATTTTACAGCCTTTGCCTTGGAATTCTGGCTGACAGAACAGGGACTTGGGCAGCGACCTAGCAAACAGACTGCTCAGTCTGAGCAGTCAGGGGGTGAGCGATCGCTGTGATACTGTATTCATAACTATTTCTAATTCCTCTGGCCAATTTGCCCTGCCTTGCTGTCAGCATGTCTGTAGGATTACCTGTACAGAAGGTAAAATTAGAAGCCATGTCTCCCCCTCAGCTTTTCTTTGGGATGTGCTGAGGTGTGTATTGATTACAGCTACAGAGTAAGTTTAGAAACCATTGGGAGAGGTTGATGGTACAGAAAACACTGACGTATCAACTCAGTAATGTTGTAATGGCTTGACTGTTTTAGGAGTCCTTGTGATTCAAAAAGTCTTTGAGTGATGATATCCTCAGATTAAGTAATGTGGATCTTACCTCTTTCTGTATTAATAGCTGGTTATTGACTTAATTTCAAGCAGATGACTTTCCAGTCATACACTGCTCTTTTAAAGTGTTAATATGAGATTATTCACACTGTTCTAGTGCCCATTGAATTTCCATTGAAAACCTAAATACATGATAAATTACCTAATCCAAAGTTCTCATTTAGGTGCAAGGCCAAACCCCAAACACCAAACCCAGGTGCTTTCGTTTCAGGAGCAGGAGAGTAGCAGGTTTTAAGCCTGTTTTTGTGGTCCAGGCTGTGCATGCTGCTGTAATCAGAAGTGTTCAGCCAACTACTTGCCCCGAGACTCCAAGGACATGGGAATGGTTGTAGTCACAGTAGTTTAAGATGTAAGTGAGGCAAGGCTTATCAGTTGCTCTAACCTAATTTTTGGACCAACTGCTACAGCTGGGCAATCTGTTTACCTCTCTTTATAAAACTTGCCTTGGAAGTTTTTCACAATTAAATCAGACAGTGTTTGCTGGTGCTCCACTGAAAATAAATAGATGTGCAGACACTGTCTTCTGCTTCTTGCCCACTTCTTAAGCCAAAACTAGAATTCTAACAGTTTCATTTCTAGGGAATCGCTTTCTTGTAGGGATGAAATTTGGTTCTTGAATTTAGAAGAAAGCACAGTATAACTTCATTTGTACTGGAACATATAGTTATCAATTGCAACAGAGACTTCTGGCTTCGTATACCACCGTGATTTGACATCCCATGGTGATATAATTACTATATGCATTACAGATCTGCAGGAAAAAAAGAGAAAGCCAGTGACAGTATCATTTGTCTGATTTCCATGGGGGAAAATGTCTTTAGCATCTGTTTCAGTTTGTAGAGGGATAAAAAAAAGGGGGGAAAAAGAGACTTTTTTGACAGTCTTTGCATGACATTAAGCTAAAATGCACAGTAAAAGAAAGATAATCTCCTTTATAATATACTTTTGAATAAACCCTAATCCTAATAGGAGGAAACCCAATACAGTTAGCAGTATAATTTTAAACTCTGGTGGTGTTTTATGTATTTTTTTTTTCTATTTCAATATAGCTAGTGTAAGTGAACACTGTATAGGTTAGTGATTGATTTTTAGACAGCATCTTACACTCAAAGATGAACTTGTTTCTGGCACATCAGGCAACTAAAATTCAGTGAGGCATAGTGTCTGTCATGTTTTCTTTATTTATTTAATAATGTATATATCTAGACAGCCCAAATTAGGTTTAGCAATTCAGGTCCCTGCTGGGTCATCTTGTAGTCTCTGGGCAGATCTAAGAAGACAGTGTTACCGTGTACTATTTCCAACATTCTGTCTTAATATTTTTATTTCAATTACTTCCCTGTTTGTAGGGAAAATAAAGTCAACAGAGTGATAAAACCTTGAATCCTTTTCATCCTGGCAATTTGATTACCATTTAAAATGAGAATTTCTTTATGACTGAAAAGTTCAAAGTTTGTCTTTTCCCTTTTAGCATTGCCTTATAGCACCATCCTATGAGAATAAGACCTTCTTGGCATATATGAGATGCATCAGTAATAATCCTGTTTGCAGAAACCCTGCGTTGGTAGAAAATGTTGACATTCAGACTAAATACTTGTGACAGTTTTGCAGGCTTTTTTTCATAAATTACATTTTTATGATCTTCCTTGTAAGATTATCCCAATGAAATGTTGACTCATTATTCTTTTTTCACTCCATTGTTTTTGTGGTTTTGTTTTGCAATCCCCTGATTATACTTGACTCTTAAGAAAAGCTTCAGAGAATGCCCCGTATTTGCAGTATGAATTATGATTATGCCAGTGTGCATAACAATTACATTATAAATATTTCCTCATCCATTTGATAAAGACTCAAATTAAGAAAAATAATTACCAGTACAATTACAATTATATGTAATTATGCTATATTCAATTTAGTTTATCTCTAACCTCCTCTTACCATAATGTGTTCATTGGTGAAGAATGAGATTTTAGATGGCTGTGTTGGAAGTAAACATAGAATTTCTGTCCTTTATGACATATTTTGCTTAAATTAAGAGTTTTATCAGCATGTTTTCTTACTGGAAAATAATGCAGTTTAGCTCGTTCAACTTCAAAGCAGTGTCCTAGTGAAGATTTTTTTCCTTATGTGGAGTTTATCTTCTCTTAGGTTAGAGAGGCTGTTTACTCCTAACAATGCTGCTTCCTTAAATATATATTATTGATACCTGGGCAAACAGAGTTGTTTGTACTTATGCAGTAACAAAGATATATGGCCACTGGATTGATTAAACACAGCAAACGCTTTTCCAGAGAAGTCCTCTAGAACTTTGAGTGAGGACCCAGTGTCTCCAAGAGGGAGCAATGCAAAGACTTGGCCCTTATTTAGCATAAATGTTAGCTGTGGGCTCATCAGTATGTATCAAAACACTTCAGGAGGTTGAACACCTAGGATGTGCTAACTTGCTCTGTTTGCTTAGAGTGGGGTGTACATACCTGCTGTTCCCAAGAACTGCACTTGCACTGTTTTGCTTTGGAAGGACTCATCAGCCATTTCAAAAAAGGATAAGCACTGTAGAAAACAAAGCACTGTTTGATTTTCATCTTGCATATTAAGAAATGCTCTGTGGTGCTCCATTGCTGCTGCTTCTGACAGGAAGTACTCAACTGATACTAACAAGACTATGTTACTTGGTCACATGCCTCTTAAAGGGTACACAGTTTTGCTGACAAGAGAGGTCAAGTACAGCATAGCCTGTATGGTGGTATTGTTGTTTATAATGGATTTTATTTGGTGTCTTTATGTTGCCTTCAGATAGTCCCTTGATACTTTAAAGCAATCCTCACATGTTAAACAGTTATGTTAATTGTGCTTTTCAGAGACTCTGGGACTAAATATTTTCTCTTTCTCTACTCACTTCAGAGTATTCTTGTCCTATTCCAGATGAAATCCTGATCTTAGACAGTCTCTCTGTGCAGTTTTGCATCTTAGATGTCCATAATACTGATTACTTACTGTTCATTATTCAGTATGCAATCTGCCAGTGTACTTTGACTCCACAAAGGAGTAAAATAGCCTATGATTAAAGGAAATTCTTAGGATTTTAGAGGTCTGAATCATCTTTCCTTTTCAAGCTCTGTAAAATTTTTATTTGTTTGAATCTAGGATAAGTATCTTTACTGTTTGATACAGTTTTTGAAAGTGACTGCAAATTTCATTTCCCCAGCCCGTGTTAAATTCTGAAATCCAACACTGATGTTAGTTGGTAGAACAGTAGCTGTTGCCAGCACTTGAAAACAGAATCTATAATATCTCAAAATGGGAACCGCAACTCTTTTCTTTTTAAGCTCCAGTTCACCTTCAGAAACCAGGAAAGCAAAGCAGTGTATCTCCTCTGTATGTGGGTGCTGCAAAGAGGTCAATCAGAGCTGCACTCAGATTTGGTTTTAAATAGTGACTGAGGAAAACATGCAAACATAGATATTAAACTTAAAGGTGTATTTACGCTGATGTACATTGCTTGTATTTTATTATGATCTCTTTATGGGAATGTCCATGATAGGATACAAGGTATTGATTTATAACCTGTTAACTGTAGCATTGAGCCAGCCTGCTGTGCAGAGTGGTGCAAGGTAGCTGGCTGAGTTGAATAGTTGAACGTGTTCCTGAGCAGGTGCTTGTGAGCAATTGCTTGGAAATGCAGCAATTCCCTCTGACCAGGATTAACATTGAGGACCTATATCTTATGAGTATATTAGAAATCTGAAATGACTCAAGTCACATTTCTTCACATCAATAGATGGTTTGCAGGGATTAGCTTGGTTGTAAGCTGAACCAAGTGCCATGTATCTGCCCACAATCAAGGAAGGAAGTAAGTCAAGATGACTCCCTTAATATTGATGAAAATTTATTTATTTGTTTGTTTGTTTGTTTATTTAAATTAGAAATGGTAGCCCTATTTTTTTTTTGAGGAAGAAGTGCAAGCAAAAGCAACATAGCTACTGGCACCTATTGGGACCTAGGGAAGGTGCAAGATCTAACAGACAGCAAACTTGCACATAGGCAGCAGTACTACATAAGGACATCCCATGATGGGACCCAGCAGTGTGTGTCCCTGACAGTCTCTCCAGAAAACCCATCAGGCACCATCTCCCTCTGCAGACACCAGTGCTATAAGCAGAAGCAAGCAGCACGGTGCTTTCTCAGCCTACCTGCACTCATGCTCTACTTGGTGACATCTGCTTGCTAATGTAAGGAAGATGTGAGGGAGAAAGAGTCATGAATTCTGATTACAATCCTTGATGTATTTGCCCAGTGAGCTTGCTGCTGCTAGCAGGGCTGTCATTTCAACAGTTCAAAAAGTTCTGGGGCTCCCCTTTAAATTAGTAGCCGGACGCTCCGGGCCTGGGGCCAAGTGCTTCTTGAAAGTCAAATTTCAACAGTATCTCTCTGGCTAATCAGTATCCATTTCTATAGATAATCAGTATTATCTTCACTCTATTCCATCATTTGCATTTGTTATTATGGTCACAGTGGTAGAAAATACTGATTCTTTTTGCATAGCTTATTATTTTTCAAGCTTTTTGTGATGATGGATTTGCTGATATCAGATGATGGACCTCTCAAAATTCTTTCACTTACTTCACTAATCTACTCTGGCTTTCTCAAAGGAACCTTTGAAATGGCTTCCGTGAGTTTGAACACCAGAATTTTAAAAGATGTTATGATAACTAATTGAACAAAAACATTAGTAAAGTTCTATTAAACATGGGTTCTGCAATAACAAATGTAGCTTTAAAAAATTTAGTAAATGCAAAACTGCATTAAGCAAAATGTTCATGATGATGTATTATCAGGTATATCTCTTCTTCAAAAAATCTACAGTATTAGACAGAAAATTGACCTAGACAGGCTGGAGAATTGTGTGGGGAAAAATTTAATGAAACGTAACAAAGGCAAGTGTAGACTCTTGTACCTGGGAAAGAATCACCCCAGGTACCAGTATAGCTTGGGGACTGACCAGATGGAAAGCAGCACAGGGGAAAGGGACCTGGGGATCCTGGTGAACAGCAGGATGACCATGAGTCAGCAGTGTGCCCTTGTGGCCAAGGCCAGTGCCATTCTGGGGTGTATTAGAAGGGGTGTGGTTAGTAGGTTGAAAGAGGTTCTCCTCCCCCTCTACTCTACCCTTGTGAGGCTGCATCTGGAATATTGTGTCCAGTTCTGGGCCCCTCAGTTCAAGAAGAACAGGGAACTGCTCAAAAGAGTCCCAGTGCAGAACCACAATGATGATTGAGGAAGTGGAACATCTCCCTTATGAGGAAAGGCTGAGGGAGCTGGGTCTCTTTAGCTTGGAGAAGAGATGAGGGGTGACCTCATATGTAAATATGTAATTTCTAAATATGTAAAAGGTGAGTATCAGGAGAGTGGAGTCAGGCTCTTCTCAGTGACATCCAATGATAGGACAAGGGGCAATGGGTGCAAGCTGAAACATAGGAGGTTCCATGCAAACATAAGGAGAAACTTTTTCATGGTGAAGGTGACAGAACTGGAACAGGATGCCCAGGGAGGTTGTGAAGTCTCCTTCTCTAGAGGTCCCTTCCAAACCCTGACATTCTGTGATTCTCTGAAAATACCCTAAAGAGAGCTAATTTGCTAGACACATTAAAATCTAGAGAATGTGCTTGTTGTGAAAGCCCAGATGATCAGTTACTTTAATAGGTTGCAACTGGAAAGGGTTTTTTTGCAGTTCAGACATAGCAACAAGATGTTAGTAATTTTTTTTTTAATCATTTTTTAACTAAAGTAATGATGGTTTAGATTTTTTTTTCTACAAGAATGGCAGATTACATGGATTTTTTTTGTCTCAGTTGAGCTATAAGCACTTTTAGTATTTGGTTTGTTTTCAGAAGAATTTGTGGAGAACTGTGCTTTTTAGTAAGAGACTAGAATCATGTCCCTGAAGTACACTTGAGTTTAGGAGGGTGGAATTACAACACATGAATAAATTGTACATGCCATGTCACATGCACAGAATGCTATGACACAGTGAGAAATTACAGCAAAATAAACAAATTTCTAATGTGAAGCTTGAACTTTAAATATCAGTTTTCAGCATGTCACAACTTGAAAACAATATCCAAAATGAACAGATTTTCTACATACTTGTACAATTTCTCTTAATCTAGGCCTTACAACTAGGCTTTGAACATTAAAACTTTTTAATTTTAACCACTCTAACTCCAGAAATAATGAACATCCTCTTTGTTGTTTCCCTTCATACCTGATATGTTCCTGGAAAATACATGTATCAATCATTTTGGTTTAAACATCACAGACAACACATGTAAAACTGTTGCTTTCCTTTTGGATCTGAGATGACAGAGCAGCTCAGAGTAAGCTTGCACATTTGTTGCAGAAGGCCTAAGGCCAGTGACAGGATTCATAAGCATACAACTGAATATACAGTGGGGACCCCCTGAGAGTAGGAAGGACTTTAGGCAACATCTGGGGTGGGAAAAAATAAAAATAAAAAATTAGTAGCCACAAAGAGGAAAAAAACAACCAACAAACTGGGACAGCTAAGACTTACCTTAAAATATGTTGAGCTGTCTGTCTATGGCATCCTAAGTTATCACTTTTCCTCTCCACCACCCCCTGGGATCTTAGGTTTCAGACTTTTGTGTGTACGTACACATTGAAAAGGAAGATATCTGTTCAGAAATTGTATCAGAAAGAACAAAGACTGGGTTTTTTTATTATATGGTTAAGCTGCCCTATTAATGTCAATTTTTAGTTTTATCCTTTGGATTTCTCATTAGCTTTAAATATGTCTAGATTATTTAATTATTATATTTCAGCTTGTAGATGACACAAGATTTAAGAGCTTTTGCTGGGCTCTAGCAACTTGTCGCTACATTTTGCCTGAAGCTGCTTTTGTATAAAATAATCTTCCCATAGTTAATATTCAGGATACTCTGCAGAGCATCTTAAGAAGACTTAAATGCTAAATAACTGTCACATAGCAAGTCTTAGTATTATTACACTAAATTATATTGCAAGCAGTGTGATAAACAACATCATAATACTTTGACACATTCATCATTAATTATAAGTGAAATCTAATCTCAACTGGATTTTTTTTAGTAATTATATCCACTAAAGCAAACATTAACATATTTGGGGAAGGGAGGGTGGAGGAAAGAAGTCTTCCAAAAGTATAGCTGATATATCAAAATACTGAATGGCCTGACAAGTCTTATTAGGTTTGTATGGAGTTTTCCACATATACTAAGAGATTGAAATATTTTAAATATGTTTGGAATTCATTCTGTGAATATTTGTTTTGAAGGCAAAACTTTGTAGTGACCTACCGGTTGTACCTTGTGAGACTGCGGTATGAAATCCCAGGCTTCTGCTCTCTGACAAAGACTAGTATTGAACTAAATTTAAAATCATGGATTCCTTCAACAACAAAATACTGGATGGGTGTTATTTTAGGCTTTATACTACTGTGTTTCCTGTAGTTCCCTAAAAACTGTATGCAGTATCTGTGAATGGCAACTCCATGTTCCTTTTCTCTCCGAATTCACATTTGTTTTCCACTGGGGCACTCTCTGCTGCTGGGGAGCTCCCATTCTGGTAATGCAAGCTATTTTCCTTTGCACTGGGAAATTTGAGAGTCTGACAGCCAAGCTGAGGGCAGCAATGCTGAGTGCTGCTTACCATTGCACTGTGGTGCAACACCGCAGCTGCCTTTTGGCCAACTCAGAACTTCTGTCAACTCAATGAATGTGAATTTTCTTTTTGCTTTGTTTGCTGTCTTCCTAAGGCTGTGTTTTTGCAAAGTACTTCACTACTTGTATAGTACCAAGCATACTTTCAAGTACCGTTATACTCAGAGGAATTCCCTGCATGCAGAGCTACCTGTTTTCTGTCGTGCTTCATTCTCTCCAGCGGGTAACAAGTCTAAGGAAGCAGTACTGTATTTGGAGCAACCTCAGCTGGTTCTTATATTGGATATTTCTACTCATACCAGACATCTTCAGTGCCTGTTATTTTACAGACAGCAGTTACCTGGCTGCATGTCCCTGAAGTATCTATGTACTGTGCCTACCTGAGTGGTACAGTAGAAGTAGTGGAAGAGTAACTGGTTTCATTTCAGCCCTGGTTAGTCTTTGATTGGAAAATGATCTATGAGAAACTCTTCTCTGGTGGGCTTTTAATAGGAAACATATCTGGTTTTCTGTGGTGGGGGGATACAATTCATGAAACTTGGATGCAACCATTTTATCCTATTCTTGCACTCTCCATAGCATACACAGAAACTCAGTATCATTTCAACTAGAGGGCTTAGACACTCATGGAGAGCTGAATGTTGAAAGTGCTTTTATTGAGAAGAGCAAATAGATGACTTACTGAATCGGTGCATTTTGAGTTTTCCCAATGAGTATTTTGTATTACAATGTCACTGTACAATTTTCCTTTCTTAATGATTCTTTTGTGTCTGGTATGATTGAGGCAGAGGGATTTTCTGTACTTTTAAAAGAAACCCCAAAACATTCATGGAGGTGGGAATTTCTATTTTTGCTGTGTTAAAATAGTTTTATAAAATCATGCAGCTGTTGAGATCACCTTTTACTTCTGTAACATCTAATCTAAATAAAATTAATTCCTCACCACAATCATTGGAGACCTTCCTTACAGGAAGAAAACATTCTGTGATACTGAGCCAGTGCTCAGAATCAGGGGAGACCTTTGGCACAGGAGAGGGAGGGCAAGTTCTTGATACTCCTGCTGGAAAACTCTTATATAATCTCAGATCTTGGATGGACTCGAGATTTCTAATTTGGAGTCTGTAGTATCTTGTGTTCAGTTTGGTCATTTAGCTGCATTTTCTCCTGTAGCTCTTTTTCCTCCCTGGTTATTTACACACCTTTTCCATCTCTAGACCTACCAAGAGCAATTTTTCTTAGCAGTGAATTTCCATACGAAGTGAAATGAACATTTTCATAAGATGAGCTTTCCTTTTCTCTGATCATCATATGCAGCATGCTGCAAAAAAATGTTATCAGACCTTTATTAATGTTGTTAATACTTTTTTATCTGTAAGTTGTACCATATTTTCTTGTCTGTCATGCTGATGGCTGATAACTGATCTGATCAACTTAGAAAGCTGATGTTTCAGATGACACTCCTCCAGTTTGTGACAGAAGTTAATGTCAGTAATCTCTAACTGCATTAAAAGGGTTTATGCATGATGATGTACTTATACTTTATAGCATATTATGCATTTAATCTTGTTTCTGTTTTTAGGGTTTTCAACATTAGCTGTTTCTTACTACACGTAATACACAGCCCCAGATTCTGCACTGACAATCTGCAGATTTCACTTCCACAGCCTGTTTTATCTCCACATTCCTACCTCTTATGCCAGGATCATTACCAAGACTACCAGAAATGATACTTGTCCCAAAACCAATGCTTGAGGAACTAAACAGGTGATCTTTTCCTAGCTTAATAGTTCCCCTTTCAGCACAATTTCTTAGCCTGCTGTAGCACTCTTCTAATATTCCTTATTCTGTAATAGCCTCTCATATAGCACGAGAGGTAAAGTTTTACTGAAATCCAGATAAATTAGTTCTGCATTTCCTTTGTCTAGAAAATAATTTGCTCTTAAAATGGCAACATCTCTGGGCTTGATTTTTCCATTGGCAGAATCCATGGTGTATTTCAACATGCTTTTATTTACTCATTTAATTGTCTTTTTATTCAGAACTTGTTTTCAGGATGTACATAGCACTGAGGTCAAGCTAACAGATGTGTTGTTGCCTGGATTACTCTGTTTCCCTTTCTTCAGTAGAAATATTGTGTTTTCTGTTTTCCATTCCCCAATTGAGAAATTTGTTTACTGGCCTGTGTTATTGGACCTGGGAGTTTTTCATGCCAATTTCTTACTATTCTGGGACATAGTTTGTCTGTCTGCCTGTGTTCAAGTACATTAAAATTGTTGAAAAGAGTTTCCACACCAGTTGCAATAACTTCAATTTTCACACCTTCAGCCATGAGTCACCCTGTCCTGGCCTATGTTTTTCATCAGTCTTTCTTAAAATCTGAAGCCAAGTACTCATTTAGGTTTCAGACCCTTTTTCCTCTTCCAGCTCTTTGCTTCTTATATAACAACCATTGTGATTTTCTTTATATTCCCTAATGCATAATATATTATGTTATTATATATTATTTATATTTTTATTTGATATTATATAAATAATAGTTTGCTGTTCAGTTTAATTGGCTTTATCAGGTCTTGGCTCTTGGAAATCCTCACTTTAATCCAGTGCTTCCTGTCTTCCAACAGTAGCTTCCTTTGCTGAACAGCACTTTTTCTGATTCATGTCAGCTTTCATAAACAGTGCTAAAATCTCTCTTCTGAGTTTTTTTGTGGGGTGGTTTGGTTGTTGGTTTTTTCAGTGCAGGTTATTGCTGGAGGCTTCCCCTAGAAGTTAATTTTCTTTATTTTTAAATTCTTTTGGAATGCAAATTCTATGCTTTTTTGATACCCTACTTCAAGTAATTTTAGGTCCCCTCTATGTCTAAGTATCTGATGACTTTATTTCCATTTTTCTGACCAAGTAATTTAATTTATGTTTCATTTTGCTGAGATCACATTCAAAACCTCAGTTGAGGTTGATTATCTGTGTGTGCCACAAACTCCATGTACACTTGTAATCCCTCTGACCAGTATTTCTATCAGTCAAAGTCTTCCACTGTGCATTGTATAACTGTTTGTAAAAGCCATCTTTCAGATACTTACTTTATTTGTAGCAGGCTTTGTCGGGTTTTGTCCCCGATGTTAAGGAATAATTGAATTAAACCATTTCTGTTATCTTGGTTTTACATGTAGGAAAGTTAAGGAGTGTTCATTTCTGTAAGAGTGATGGAAAAGTATCTGTTGTTACCCAAAAAAATATTTTTGCTCCATAGCTACGTAGCCTACAGTAGAATCTCAGCATCTAGTCCTGCTTGTTTTGAACATCTTGATGAAGAGATTTCAATTCTAAGCACTGCTGTTTTCTTCATCACCATCTCTCTTTTATTTATGTGTTTTCTCAAGCATATTTTCTATTTGTGATTATTTTTCTGCCACATACTAGTCAAGTGTCCTACAGAGGCTCTAATCCCTCCATTTTGTAGCCCATGTACTTTGTCTTAGCTTATAAACATATCTGCTGTTTTCACCCACTCATTATCTTGTTTCTATTTGAATGATAGCTGGAATGATGTTACTTGCATAACAAAGACTTACATGATTTTTTCTAAATTTTTTTTTTTTTTTTTTTTTTTTTTTTTTTAATTTCTTTTTTTGCCCAACTCCTACCCCTTTGCCATTTCTTTACCTTTCTGGCTTTTCTTTTGCTTGTTTCGTTCTTTTTTTTTCCTTTCAAAACCAGAGTCATGTGTCCGTACTCCCTACTTCAAGAATCAGCGATGCCAGGTAACATGCTGGAATTTTCCTGATTCCTTGAAGGAACTGTTAGTTGAGATGATTCTTTCTTCTGGGCTCAGACCTCCACAACTTCCTCCAGTCACTGACCTTATCAGTGCAGGTCCAGGACACCTGTAAAAGCCAAAGCAGGTGCCTTTGTTTGTAACACGAGCACATGATATTCCCGGGGTCTCCATCACTGCCCTGCTTCAAAAAGGAGAGGCAATTGCCTGGAAATAGTTCTTGACTTTCTGCAGTATAAGCTGCAGACTACTTAAAACGGTGAGAAATTAGGAGTACTTTCTAATTCAGTATTGCTTTTAAGAGTTCAATTTGCCAGAAATTTGGTATCTCTCAAGATCCAGACGAAGACTGGCACATAGATCCTTGGAAAGAAAAGTCACTTAT
Organism: Megaceryle torquata; assembly: GCA_024611175.1. Lineage (NCBI taxonomy): Eukaryota > Metazoa > Chordata > Aves > Coraciiformes > Cerylidae > Megaceryle > Megaceryle torquata. The sequence continues at coordinate 2,540 of JANIJG010006967.1, read as the reverse complement.
TTCTAAAACTTCCCTGTCCTCATCTTATGAGTGAGATGCTACCAGTTGACCTCACAGGGTAGTGTGAAGTTTTAGCATGTCTCATAACAATGCTGAAAAATGAAAAAAGAAACATTGCAAGAGGTCTGCATGTCACAGTGGTTCTGAGGTCCCAATGGGAAACATAGATTAGTAGTTTTTGCAGTGAAATGGTTGATTGCCACAATACACCTGGTTTGGTGTAGTGTATCCTCACTTTTTTTTTTTTTTTTTTTTTTTTAAAGCACGAGAGTGGGCCAGAAAGAATTTTTCCCCCTTGGGGAAGTCTTAGTTGGCTGCACCCCTTAAGCCCAAAAAAGATTGCCTGTATACCTTGGAATGCCTTATTAGCTGAAGTCTTCCTTGGTTTTGTCTCTTCTCATTCTACTTTGATGATTTTACTGTTAACCCAAAGGTCTCAACATGCAAACTAGCTAATCAGAGCTTATTCTGAACCTAGCTTGTTTTGTGATAGTACTTTAATACTGCTAGTCCTATCAAGCTGCCAGCCTTTCTGGATACAAAGGGTGTTGTTGGTACATGCACATTAACCTGATTTTAGTTTCTTAGTACTTACTTGTTACTACTTGTAGTATATATGCCACCAACTACAGGCAGTTCCACATACGTGCACATTTGCATCACAAGTAAGAGACAACAAACGCTGATAACTTTATATTCTTGCTGACAGCTGTTAAATATTCAGCATGTGCATGAAAGCTTCTGACTTAATACTCATTCCACTTTTTATAAAGAAGTATTTTATGTCAGTGATGAGTGGAAAGATGCTAAAAAGTGCAGTATCCCATGAAGACAGACAGCTGCTGGTGTGGTTCAGAGTTCAGCTGGCCTGTGATGCCTTCAGCACTTCCCTGGTTTCCAGTGGAAGCAGATATGGATCTGAAGATTCACTGTGATTTAGCAAGACCTAGTAGGTGCAGAGATTCTGTGCAGTTAAATCTCATACAACTGGTCTCAGCCCACTGATCTATCCTGCCCAATTCTCTGTGACCATGAGCATGTTTTGAGCATCTGTCTTATAGACAGTACCAACGTTTGAAATTCTTTAAGTTAGTTTTCAGGTTGCCAGGAAGGAAGAACAGATCTGCCCCAAGTGGTGGCTTAAAGTGGAATGGTTTAACTTGATGAGCTTAAGTAGTGAAGAACCTGTTTTTATTCACAGCTGCCAGTGGATTCTGCTAATCTTGAGTACACACTGTCTCTGAAAAACAGCTCTGCAAGAATTTTTATTGCTAGAGAGGGAAGCTTTCTCAAAGGGATCAGAGGAGTCTTTTCCCGCCCAGCCCCCAGCCAACTGAGGAAATAAAGTGTTCAGAAGTGCTGCTGGGTTCACTTTTGTCTGCAGTGGAAATAAGGTTTATGCATTTCAGTAACCCCTGCTTTGAGGCAGAGACCTTTCTGTAGAATGGAGGCCACCCATTGGAAAGCAATCGCAAGGATTTTTCTCGTTGTCTGAGGATAAGTTCCTGCTAGCATTATCTGAGGTCATTGATCTGAATCTGCCTCACTGGCACACATGATTAGACAGTGGTATTTTTATATCTGGATTTTTAGGAATAAATTCATGTTCAAGTGAAGCCTTTTTTACCTGCCAAATTTTAAATCAATTTGTCTTTAGCAGTTAATTACAAAGTTATTCTTTATCCCCCAATGCACCTGTTTAAAGATGAAAGATTGCATCTCAGTCTTCATGAGGAAATAAACAATTAAACAAACATGTTTATACTGAAAATGGACAAATAATTACAGCTGGTCAGATTATTGCCTATGAAAAATTTATGTCCAGAATGTCTTTCATCCTGTCTTTCCTCCAAAGGAGAAAAATCAAAAAAGGGCTTTGAATTTTTATTAATGATTCATTACTTGTAATGATCAGTGAACAATTTATGCAATGACACTTTGCAAATTGCTCAGTTTAACTATTACTTGGGGTTATATCTGGATATTACCTTCCCATGGGAAGCAGAGGTGTGAACATTTGGATTATTGATATTTAATCATTGGAGAATAATGCATATCAAATGTTAAATAGTCAGACATACAGAAATCATTTGCAATACACTTGCTCACAGTGAATTGCACCTTAATGGAGTTCTTGTTGACATTAATAAGTTGAAAGTTAAATTGAATATATATAAATTGCAAGTTAACTAGCTGGTAGTTCAGCATATTGTTCTTTGAGGCTGGTTACCAGCAGACCTCATGTTCCCAAAGACTTAAATTTAATATACCTCAGCAAAATATCCCTCTCTGTTTTGTTTTTCCCCCTCCAGCCTGTCAATGCAATGAAACCACACTGACCTGTTTTGTGTGTTTGGAAGGGAACCTCTGGACAGTGACAAATGAGATGCAGGATTTGTTGTGACCAATTACTCTTCTGGGGGGGGGGGGGGGGGGGGGGGGGGGGAGTTTTGTTTTTGTTTGGCGTGTAAGGGCCGTTGGTGGGGGGGGTGGGGGGAAAATTTATTCCCGGAGGTATAACTGGGTGTTGTGGTGGTTTC
>JANIJG010006966.1:21076-45840 GCA_024611175.1 Megaceryle torquata | reverse complement strand
TCCTTTCCTTTCCTTTCCTTTCCTTTCCTTTCCTTTCCTTTCCTTTCCTTTCCTTTCCTTTCCTTTCCTTTTCTCTTCTTTTCTCTTCTTTCCTTTTCTCTTCTCTTCTTTTCTCTTCTTTCCTTTTCTCTTCTTTCCTTTTCTTTTCTTTTCTTTTCTAAAAACAAAGACAAAATAATAATTAAAAAAAGAAAAGGCCAACAAATATGAGTCCATTTACCATTTTAGTGTTTTGGCATTATACTACATAAAACTTGAACCCTTAAGAAACATTCCTGCAGATTTTGTGAGACAGAAAAAACCCTTTAAGGAGAAGCTAGGCTCATCACTACACAGCTGCCACAGCTGCATTATTCAGATAGGCCTGTCCTGACTTTGCATTGGCTACTGGAAGAATGCACAGAGAGAAATCATTTGAGCTAATTTTCCTACTTTTCTTTTCCTTTCCAGGCAGGTAAGGCTGAAGAAAAGCAAAAAGAACAAGCCAACCAAACAACCAAACAAACAACAACCGACCAACCAACCAACCAAACAAAATACACAAACAAACAAACAAAAAAAACCCCAAACCAACCAACCAAAAAGATAACTTAGTTTTGATTGGAGTAGAGTATGTATTTTTCTTGCAACAATTTTAGCAATACAGTCATATTTTAGATGCCTTTCACTATATGTAAAATGTGAGAATATCTTTCAAGTCCTGTTACAAGTTATGGTTTCTATAGTTAGGCACTAATTACATCATTCACATTCATGAGCCTGCTGCAATAACAGACACATCATTTCAGTGTGGCAAAGTGTAGCATCTCTCATCTTATAAATGTCAGCTGTTTCTTGTTTCATCACAGGAAAAGTATCTCCTTTGTCAAAGAACTTCTGTAAGACTTGCAAATAACTGACTTCAAACTGAGAGAAGCTTAGCACAGCTATTAGTGGAAAGCTCCCTTTTGACTCACTTGGTAAACCTGTTTTCTATACACCCCCAGGGTTCTGGTTCAAGGACTGAGTGCACACACAGCAAGTTCAGTTACCAGATTTAATCTGTCAGGTGCAAACAGCTATCATATCCATCTGTAGGACATGCTGAAAGGGTAGAGAGATCAAAATCTGATATTCCTTGTGAGTTTCCAGGTTTAACAGTCCCTGAAGTACCAGAGATCTAAATGAAAAAATCTAAGTAAGCACAGGGTAAATCCAGGTAATTTGGCAGGTCTGAGACAGGAGCATGGCAAGAAGTATTGCAGGGCAATAGTAACATTTATGCTTTTCTCTCAAAAGTGAATGTGAAAAATGACCTTTTTCCCATTGTGCTTTCTGTTCACCTGTTCAACTGGCCAGGCAGTTTTCTTGGTGTCACTGCTGTTGTGTTGTACTGTCAATAGGAATGCTCCTTGGCACCATTCCTTTAGACCATCTCTGACATTTTTGTTATAAAGAATACCCAGTCCTTCCCTTCTGTTGATAAGCCAATTCATGCAGCATGGTTAAGACTGAGATTTATACTCTGCCTCATTTCTCTCATCTAACTGCTGATTTTGTCAATATCTCAACTTGACTGCATGACTGACTTGCTACCTCACAATTTTTGCTGTGAGGAAGAAGTTTTACACTGATATTTATTCAGAATTTACATTCAGATGAACAAATACTTTAATTCTCATGACTTCAGATATGTCTGATTTAGTGTAGAATGTTTAAAAGGTGAGCCATAGAACATATTATTAAGTTTATTTAAAGTAGTTGAAGACCTCAAGTCTTCAATGAAGTAATAATTTGCATATAGAGGGAGTTCCCAATAACTAAAGAGACAACTTTAGTTAAATTTATGTTTGAAGAGAAGGATCATCAGTGTGTTTGTATAGATAAGCTGCAGTTGCTCTGCAACTACTGAAGACATTTCAAATACAGTCAATGAAAAAAAGGAAAAAAATACATGTATCCTGTCTGGTTTGAAAAAATTGTTATGTAGACATACAAAGGAAAACAAAATGGGAAGAATTTACATCATATTTGAAAACAACTTATTTTAAAGTCACAAGCACAGAGATCACATTTTGAAAAGTAACCATTCTTTAATAGGCATATCCAGGACAGTAGACATGACACTATGAATACACTCATGTATCATATCAGTCTTTGCAAATGAATGCAACATGCAGGCCAACATGTTAAAACAAAAAACAAAACAAAACAAAACCAAACAAACAAAAACCCAAACATACAAACAAAAAACCCAACCAAACAAAAAGCCTCTAGGCAAGGTCAAATGCTTTGACTGAGAAACGTCTAATAAGTCAACACCATAATGTTTTAATCTTCAAGTATGTTCTGTTAGTTATTCGCAATCTTAATCAGTTTTTCTTTAAAAAACTTTTGAAAGTTTTGAACAATGACAGAAAATTAAAACTGTTATGGGCAGTTCCCCAGAGTTTTGAGATTTGTTCAGAAAATACTTCAAAATTTGCAATATAATTAGACCTCCTAAGGAAGTAGTATTCTTCTGTGGATAGTAATTGGACTATCAGTCACAAAAGCAAGGGTTATATAAGCATAATCAAGTTAGTTTTAAACAGAGTGGCACAGGCACCTCTAGTAGCTTAACCACAGCAATAAAGAAGCTATTGTGAGCTTATAGACATGATTTATTGACAGGTTTTAAGCCCACACTCATCTTTGTGTTGATGTGGCTTCTAATACTTTAGCCAGTTTTAAACCAGTCAGTGAATATGGACTTGACCCTACTGAGGCTAATGGTTCAGATGTAGCCTTGAATTGCTCTCTTTGGTCTACCATTCAGACTTGAGAAATAATTGCTTTTCTCTGTGCCTCAGTGTTACCATTTATAGACTAGAAACAATAATATCTCTTGTAAAATTGCTTTAAAGGCTGTGGATGTAAACTATGATAGAGTATTCTCAGAACAGCTGAGGGGAGAATAAAATTTTGTAGAATGAGGAGCAAACACAGTCGGGTCTGGCCTGTGTTCTGTGCATAAATTTCAACCAGTCTCTGGTTAGTATCCTATCTACTCTGCCTTCTTGCTTTAATTAGGCCTTGTTGAGAATAACAAAAAGTACTCTATAAGTATTCAAGGCATTTTAGCAAGTTTAATTTCTCCAGTGTATAGCAGGGACTTGATGCATAAAGCAATCCCATCTAAGCCAAAAGATATTAACTGTGATTATGAAAAGCTTGTATGACCAAAATGAGTTCTGATTCAGTCCTGTAAAACCACATTAACCAAACATTATGTCATATCTACCCGGTGCTTTGTGTACATACATGTTACAGATCTGAAATGGAGTCACAAAGGTAAATACAACACTTGTCAAGAAAGAATCTCATTCATTTTCATTGGCTTGATATCCAAGATTTCCTTCTCTCATCTACCCTCAACCAAGATAAACAAAAGCACAGACTAATATTTATGTTCCTCAGACACTCAAACAGACCAAACAAAACTCCCCAACCACCCCTGTGCAGACATTTTATAGAGCATAGCAGCCGTCCAAAATAGCTGACAAGACAGGAAAATGTTAACGGTAACAATGTAACAAGTTGAGCAGAATTTTGCTGGTCACAGGCTGCTCTGCAAGCAAGTTCAGGGAGTTAACAGCAAAACTGCTGCATATATTTAAACTTTGCACTGTGGGTCATGTAAACATTCCTTTCATGGAAACTGCTGGTAATGCAGAAACTCTCTGACCCTGCTGTGTCTTCCCTATAAGGTTTATCATAATCCTGTGACATAACTACATACTGTAGCTGTCAGAAAGATGGCATCTTGCTGTTCAAGAAAACCAAGCTTGTGTTTATCAGTGGAATCTGAAGAAAAGCAATAATACAGGACTGTGCCATTGGAAACATTTCCACTGATCTTGACATTTTTTAAAACAAATTGTCATTTGAAAGTGAATGTAAGCTATAAGTCTGTAACAATTCTTTTCGAATAGTAATAAAAGTGGGCATGGAGTTGAATAGGCATACATGGTCCTGGGGAGTTTAAATTCATTTAACTTCTCAGACAGAGTACTAGTGCTTCAGCAGATAATCAGGAAAAGAAATGGTAACATCTAATTATATGTATAATTTCTTTAATTTATCTTTTTCTTTTTTTTCAGAGACAGGTAAGTTGGAGGTTATACTACAGCATTCTAGTAATTTCACTGCAGTCCTAAAGCAATATATCATTGTCAGAGACTTCATCTGTCACTTGCACTCTTTCCTGTAGACAGCAATAGCCTTCTGGGAGATTTCATGGTGACTTTTTTTTTCCCCCAGGCTGCAGCAGGTGTGAAGTCACCACAACTCTATTAACTCCACTGTGGCAATGAAAGCACATTATTATAATAGAATTGGATGTCTACTCATTACTAGGGAAGCAACTTGCTCCAGGACTTGCCCTTTTTCTAAGACCACACGTTCCTGCCATCTCTTTTTCAGAAGGGACCTCAAAAATGAAGACATCAAACACTCAGCTGGAATCCAACTGCATTCCACACTGCCATCCTCACAAACTAGACCTGAAAAGCCTGTCTTCTCTTATTTCAGTCTTGACAAAAGCAGGACAATGGATGGGTATTGGTAAAGTCTTTTTTTTGCAGTTAAGAGCCATAAGCATTATCCCAGGAATTTCCATTCACATGAAGATAATGCACAGTCACTCTCTCCTTGTTTAGACTACAGCTCAGCCTATCTCAGACCACCTCTTATTTTCATTCTTACTTTTTAATCCTTGGCTTTACCTACTGAACTATCCAACAACTGAACAAACTGAATAGGAAAATAATTGTGGTAAGTCTTAAGTTCATCGAAGACTTAGACAAAGATGCCTTGCCTTTTCCCCCTCATCTCCTAAGCTATATTGGTGGGAAGGAACTTCCAAACAGACATGTTTAAGACTGCTGAATGAGCTTCTGGAGTCTGGAAGGGGTCAATGTATTCTGTGGAGAATCATCTATCCTTCAGGGGTAAATGGAGTTGAACACAAATCTTCTTAGTGCTCAGCTTCTTAATGGGCTTTTTGCACACTAGTCGGCATTTACACATGAGGTTAATACTATAAAAAAGTCCTTGTGTGTTGATTAAGCATTTCAGCTCCTGGTGGAGGTTGATTCTTTTTTTTTGTTTTGAGTTTGGTGGTTTTGGTTTGGTTTTTATTGTTTGTTTGTTTTGTTTGTTTGTGTTTCATTTGTTTGTTTTGTTGTGGGGTTTTGTTTGTTTGTTTGCTTGTTTTTTTAATAAGGGTGAAGAATGTTAGGAGGTTCAGAAGCAAACTCATGCTGCTGAGGATCTCTCTTAGATGGTTGCAGAGAAGGTGTGATTATGTTTAAGTTAAGATTTCTTGAATAAAAAAAATACATCAAAGTGAATTATCTTTTACATATATCTTTACATTTTTAAATTAAACAAATAGCTCAGCTAGTAATTATTTCCTTTACTGTTTCTTCTTCTCCTTTCAGCCTCTATCCTGTCACCAATAACAACAATAAATAAGTACTGAAAGACTTGAAGTTTCATTTCCTATAACTGTTTGGTTCATATGCTGAGGAATAAACCCTGCAGAGGTTTGTTTCCTTCCTCTGCTCCATTCTCTATGTTTCTATGCTTTATACAACTGCTTTGATAGGCTTCTGTTTGTCTGTCACCTGGATTTGACTAAATCCTGTCCTCTTATTCACATCTGAAATGATCCCAGGACCTACCAAATTTCAAAAGGCATCCACAGGATTCAGAAGTTGTTGAAACAATTAACTTTCTGATAGGTTACCCAGTTTCCTCTGTGATCCTAACTCCACCAATTTTCCAGTCTCACACAGGCAGTTATTCTTATATATCTTTACACTTGGCTATGCAGAAATACATTTACCAGATATGCTTCATTCAGATCCCTGTTCTGTGCAGATAAAACATTAGAACGTTTATATTGTACTTAGGCAGTTAAACAGATTTAGTACTATATCTGAGAAACTTCTGTAAGTGCACTGGTAGAAATCATGTTTGTTTCACCATCTGCCTTTCAAAAACAAAACTGTGGGAATATTTTTCCAATTTATTATGTATATTATGACAATGTATATTTATGTTAAGATAGAGAAGGTTGCAAAAGTGGGGTTTCTTTCCCATGGGAAGCATTTCTAGTAAACTCCTTTTGAAGAATAATTACAGTAATTAACAAGTTCAGTTCTGTTAAAGTTAGGTCACTGTAGGAGAGGAAAGTTCTCTCTTTGGAGACTTCTGTCTGGACACGAGGATTAGAGTTGTAGGAAATGATGCGCCTCTTGAAGAACAGCTATCCTGGACACAGATCATTTAGCATTTTAAAGGTATGAATTGAGGGTGAGATCTAAACCATGATTTAGAGCTCTAAGTCTGTAAAATCAACATTTATCCTGTTCGTGGAGCATATTTTCACCTCACAAATTGCTTAAGCACTTAAGATTCTGCTACAGATCAGATCCCTAAGCAATTGCTTCTTATCTGATGTGAGTATATAGGTGCTCACCAGCTGCTTAAGTCACCTGAGATTTACAAGCTCTTCAGTCTTGTGTCCAGCACACTCCCTGGGCTACCTGGACTAAAAGCACTCTAGCAATTCAAAATAAAGCAGACATGGTCAAATTAACCAAAAGAAGTTCAAAGAAGGAAGCCTAATGTCAATGTAGGAGCTATATGTATCTGTCTAGCAGCTGGCATACTCCTCTGGGAAGGAGCAATGTCAGTTCCCTTTCTTGTACATTGGGTTACAAATTCTCAACTTTCACTTTCCAAAAAGTGCAAAAATTACATTAAAAATAGTTAAGAATATTCAATTTTGTAGACATTCCAGACATTCCAAGGCCAGCTGGTGTTTCATAGCTGTTTCACTTAAAGTATAACCTAGTCCAGATGTGATCCCCATTAGGGCCCTGCAGGGGCTGGGGTTTTCCCAGGGGATACCAGCCAGGACCCGTCCCACAACTCCAGTCAGGAGCAGGGCATCTTGAAGGCACTAGTGTAACCACAGTTATGGTCACCAGGCACCTCTTTGGGGATGGGCCAAAGACAGGCTGATACACAGGCCTGAAGATGTGCCTGGCTCAACAGAGTACATGGATGGTCAGGACAGAGTTGTGGGGTGCTGGAGATGGGCCCTGTTGTGGCATTGCTGGGGCAGGGGTTGACAGCCCAGGGTAGATGAAGTAGGATCCTGGGCCATGGGCAGGGTGGAGGGAGCCCTTGAGAGGGGTTATGCAGGGACAGTCAGTCCCATTGGTCTCCTTGTCTTGCAATATCTGCAGCATTACGTAAGTGCAGGTAGGATACAACTTTTTAGGCTTGGGGTTCTTTGGTGAAGAAACATTTCTGACAAATCCAACAGTTCTCTTGTCTAATGTGAAAGTCCTGATCATGAAGATGTAGAACTATGTCCTTCCTGCTGTATCCCCTGATCCTTTCCTCTTTGGATAGAGAGCTTTAGTAGGCAGTGGATGGGGTATGGTAAGCTTGGTAGCATGTTATCCTTCTTCAGCTGGTCATGCATCCTTTGGGCAAATAGTGTGTAATATTTCAAGTCCCTGCTCTTACAGCATGTTTTCTCTACACTCACCTATGAGGCAGTAGTTGTCACTCTACCACTCCCTTTTTTTCTCATATTATTTTAAAAAATAAGCATTGGTCAACTCTGTTCAGTGGCATGATTTAAGTTTCTAAGATGAGAAGAGATATGGATTTTCAGAAGGGATTTTCAGTTTCCCATGAGTGACTTACTGAAGGCTACAGCTACAGCAAAAACCAGAATTATAGATGTGGCCTTATTGTCTTACCTGGTCATTTCTCTGTTTGATCTATCATCAGCTGCATGTTTCATTCTTAGGTACCCAGAAACAATCCTATAATATATAAGGAACTTGAGACCCTAACATGGTGCTAAGAATTTGAGACATTTAACTGTTAGGTGTCATGACTCAGCACTGTCCAGGTATCTGTCCAAGTATCTTTTTTAGATGTCAATACTCAGACGTGACAATAGATACAGCATTTTTTATTGTAATCACAGGCTTACTATTGACAGAAAATAACAAAAGAAAACACATGATGCTACTTGCTTAGAATAGGCAGCTTGTATTTATATTGCATGGCTGAGTAAGAGTCTTCTGGAAAAACTCAAATGGAAGAAGGAAATTTACAGAATGTGGAAAACAAGACTGGCCAGTTGGGAGGAATATGGGAATGGAGTCAGAGAATTCAGGGATATGATGAGGAAAACTAAGGCCCAACTGGGACTGAATCTGGTAAGGGGCATCAAAGACAAGAAAGGATTTTTCCCCGTGTGTCAGTAGAAAAAGGAAGACTAGGGAAAATGTGGGCCTGATGATGAGTGATGCGGGCACTCTGGTGGTGGAAGACACAGAGAAGAAGTTATTGAATATTTTCTTTGCTTTAGTCTTCACTGCTAAAAACAGCTGTCATGAATCATGGACCCTGTAGCTAAGAGAAAAGGTCTGGAGAAAAGAAGACTTTTCCTTGGTAAAGGTGAACCAGATAAGAGTCCACTTAGCCAAGCTGGACATCCATAAATCCATGGATCCTGAAGGAATGCACCCATGAGTGCTGAGACTGCTGGCAGGTGTTAATGCTGTGCCACTCTTCTCATCTTTGAAAGGTCATGGAGAACAGGAGAAGTGCCTGAGGACTGGAGGAATGCCAATATCACTCCAGCCTTTAAAAAGGTCAAGAAGGGTGACCCAGGAAAATACAGGCTGGCTAGTCTCACCTCGGTCCCTGGAAAGGTGATGGAACAAATTGTTCTGGATGCCATCTCAAAATATGTGGAAGAAAAGAAAGTTATTGGGAGCAATCACCATGGACTCACCAAGGGGAAGCATTCTTGACCAATCTGATAGCCTTCTATGATGTCATAACAGGCTGGTTAGATGAGCAGAGAGCAGTTAATGTCATCTATCTTGACTTAAGCAAGGTTTTTGTAACTGTCTCCCATAACATCCTCATTAGGAAAACCATGAAGTGTCGGTTACATGAGTGGACAGTGAGGTGGATTGAGAGCTGGTTGAGTCACAGAGTTCAGAGGGTCATGATGAACTGTTCAGGGTTGAGTTGGAGACTTGTAGCCAGTGGTGTTCCCCAGTGGTAAGTACTGGGTCCAGTTTTATTTAACATATTCATCAATGACCTAGGCAAGGGAACAGCGTGTATCCTCAGCAAGTTTGCTGATGATACAAAACTGGGGGGAGTGGCTAACACACCAGAAGGCTGTGCTGTCATCCAATATGACCTGGACAGGTTGGAGTGTTGGGCAGAGAGGAATTAAATGAGGTTCATCAAGGGCAATACAGGTTAGAGGTAGACCACCTGGAAAGCACTTCTGAGGAGAAGGATCTTGGAGTCCTAGTAGACAATGTTAACCATAAGCCAGCAGTCCATGCAGAGTCCAACAGAGGACAATGAAGATGACTGGGGTACAGGAACATCTCTCTTATGAGGAAAGGTTGATAAAGCTGGGGCTATTTAGCCCGCAGAGGAGAAGACTGAGAGAAGACCAGAAGTCAGTCAGCATGGATTTACCAAGGGGAAGTCATACTTGACTAATCTAATAGCCTTCTATGCTGTTGTGACTGGATGGATAGATGCAGGGAGACCAGTGGATGTAGTCTAACTTGACCTTAGCAAGGCTTTTGACACAGTCTCCCATAACATCCTTGTGGAGAAACTCAGGAAGTATGGGATAAAAGAGCAGATAGTAAAATGGATTAGTAACTGGTTGGACAATAGAGTCCAAAGAGTGGTGGTCGATGGTGCCAAGTCCAGCTGGAGAGCTGTAACTAGTGGAGTCCCCCAGGGATCAGTGCTGGGACCAGTCCTGTTCAAAATCTTTATCAATGACATTGATGACGGGACAGAGAGTCTTCTCAGCAGGTTTGCTGATGACACAAAACTGGGAGGATTGGCAGATACACCTGAAGGTTGTGCAGCCATCCAGCGAGACTTGGACAGACTGGAGAGCTGGGCAGAGCAGAACCTAATGAGGTTTAACAAGGATAAGTGCAGAGTCCTGCATCTGGGCAAGAATAATAAAGTACACCAGTACAGACTGGAAAGTGATCTGCTGTAAAGCATCCCTGTGGAGAAGGACTTGTCAGTACTGGTAGACAACAAGTTTTCCATGGAACAGCAATGTGCCCTTGTGACCGGAAAGGCCAATGGTATCCTGGGGTGCATTAAGAAGAGCATGTCTAGCAGATCAAGGGAGGTTCTGCTCCCCCTCTACTCTGCACCTCACCTGGAGTATTGCCTTATGAGGAAAGGCTGAGACACCTGGGGCTCTTTAGTCTGGAGAAGCGAAGACTGAGAGGGGATTTGATAAATGTTTATAAATATATGAGGCCTGAGTGTCAGGAGGAAAGGGACAGTCTCTTCTCACTTGTGCCCTGTGATAGGACAATGGGGAATGGATATAAGCTGGAGAACAAGAAGTTACACCTTAACATGAGGAGGACCTTCTTTACTGTTAGGGTGACAGAGCACTGGAATGTGCTCCCCAGAGAGGCTGAGGAGTCTCCTTCTCTGGAGATTTTCAAAACCCGCCTGGATGCGTTCCTGTGTGACCTGTGCTAGATTATATGATCCTGCCCTGGCACGGGGGTTGTACTTGAAGATCTCTAAGGTTCCTTCCAACCCCTGACACCCTGTGATATTGTGATACTGGGTGATTATATATTAAAAGGCCAAGAATTTAATGATTCCCAAAGACCCATAAGTGTAATAAATATTATTTCTATTCTTCATTCTGTTGAGATAGAACTTTTTTATTGTGAATGTATTTTAATTGACCTAATTTTCTTATGGTGACTTTAAGCATTTGAAAGGTAACTGTTAACATATTGATAGGCATTGAGGTGTAGACCTCAAAAATATAGAGCACAAAAATATCTCACTGAAGTCAGTGACAATGATGAGCAGTTGGATTCTATAGGAATCTCCCAACCATGCAACTCATTCACTGCTTTGCATAGGTGGAAAACCCAAGTGGAAATGTAGTAAATGTGGAAGCAGTGCCAAACACTCTCTAATGTAGAAGAAAACAGAACCAAGTTCAAAAAGCAATTTCTTGGCATATTTAAAATATGCATGGATGCATGCAGGCTGACAGGGGTCTTTTACAGAAGGACCTTGACAGAGAGTGCCAGAGGGAGAAGCAGATCTGTAAGCAGGCTGAGTTCAGGCTACGTATTCAGTAGTTTAGCTGTGCAATCCTAAGCTTCAGGCCTTCTGTGCTCAGTGATGGGATACATGCAGCTGTCTCAGAAAATAGGATGCACCTCATCTGCTCTTTGGCTTGTACTCCCAGGAACAATGGGGACATAGCCTGAATCTAAACAAAAGCATGCTACTGAGGCTATAGAATGTTCCTGGGAAATAATATATATGCTGGAGAGAGTAACATGAAATTTACAGAATTGTATGTATAGGGAGGCTCACAACATGCAGTAAAGAAGTGGGACTTTGAGTTTTGTGTAAAAGAAAAGGGATACCGTGGATAGGAAAAGGAAGATATGATACAAGTGAGAATGAAGAGGAAATTGTTATTGATAAAGTGAAGCAAAATACTGGAAGATTTATTGAATACATTAAGATGTTTTGAAGAAAACTTATATTGTATAAAAATGTGAAAAAATAGAAGCATAACTGTTGAGATGTCAGAGAAATATCAGATTATTAGAAAAGAAAAATGTCTTCTGCTAGACCAAATCTTTGAAAATAAGACTAGATTTTGGATACATGAGATCTTTATTAAAGGGAATTTTTGGAGTTATTTCCTATGAAGAAGTCTCCTGAAAAGAACCACTGTCAATTTTTTCTCCATGTTCAATAAAAACAGATGATAAAAATTTGCTCAGTAAGCATGAAAGGAAAGTTAGTAATAAAGTCAGTTAGTAATAAAAAAAAATTATAATTCTTAAAGAAGAGAAGCACTAGAAATAAAAAAGTGACATTGTGAATTGCTTTCTTCTGGAGGTCTTTTAGAAATGTAATAGACAAACAGTCCATATATACAAGACAGACTAGTCAGTCTCTCAGGGCTCCTTCTTGTCCTATTAAGAAATTTGCTTAGAGGTATGTTTGAGCTCTGAGTTGCAAATCACATAGTTTCCTTATTCTCTTTCCCCTTTTAAACTAATAACTGATACTTGATGATTTCTGGGATTTTTACTGCTGTCTATCAACAGAAAATGAAATGCTGTTTAAATGGAAGAGGAGATGGAGTCTAGTCCAAAAACATTTATTTTTTTCTGCATATATACTGTTACAGTAAATCTTTTTCTGTAAGATGTTGTGCTTATCAGTCATGGAGATATTACAGAATCACAAAATGGTGGGAGTTGGAAGGCACCTCTGTTCCAGTGCTCCATCACCCTCACAGTAATAAGTTTCTCCATATGTTCAGATGGAACTTCCTGTGTTCCAGTTTGTACCTGTTGCCCCTTGTCCTATCTCTGGTCAGCACTGATAAGAGACCAGCCTCATCTTCTTGACACACACTCTTTAGATCTTTATATGCATTTATAAGATCCCCTCTCAGTCTTCTCTTCTCCAGACTAAACAGCATCAGGTCTCTCAGGCTTCCATCATCACAGAGATGCTCCAGTCCCTTCATCATCTTTGTAGCTCTCCATTGGACTGTTTCCACTAGTTCCATGTCTCTTTTGAACTAGGCAGTGTACTCCAGATGCAATCTCACTAGGGCAGAGTAGAGAGGGAGAAGTACCTCCCTGGACCTGCTGACCACACTCTTCTTAATGGACTCCAGGAGAACATTGGCCTTCTTGGCCACAGATGCACACTGCTGGCTCATGGTTAACTTGCTGTCCACCAAGACTCACAAGTCCTTCTCCATAAAGCTACTTCCCATCACGTCAAGCCCTAACCTGTACTGGTGCATGGGGTTATTAGTCCCTGGGTGCAGGACTCTACACTTGCCCTTGTTGGACTTCATTAGTTTTCCCTCCACCCAGCTCTCCAACCTGTCCAATTCTCACTGAATGCAGCACAGTCTTCTGGTATGTCAATCACTCCTCCCACATCCACTGCTCTCCCCTCATCTAGCCACCTAGTCACACCATCATGGAAGGCTATCTGTTTGGTCAAGCATGATTTCCCCTTGGTGAATCTATGCTGACCACTCCTGATAACCTTCTTTTCTTCCATATGCTTAGAGATGCCATCCAGAATGAACTATTGCATCACAGGGAGGTGGGGCTTAATGGCCTATAGAGGTGGTTGAGATTGATAAATACCAGTTCAGTATGCAGGATGTTTTGAACTCATGGATGCTCAAATATATCAGCTTATGGAAATATTGGGGTGCTATAGATTCTTAGGTGTTTATAAAATAGATCCATATCAGGTCTGATCTTTTGTAATCTCTTGATGTCAATGTATGGGGTCTGTACCAAAGTCTGAAAACAGTGATCCAGGAAGCTTTGTCCCTCCTAATAGATGTACTTTAACAAGACAAATAAAGCATGTTTCACATCGAGTCTAGGAAGGTATCAGTGAGGTCCTGTATTAATCCTTCTTCAGTGGTGAGAAGTGAAATAAGCAGAAAGAATTGTTAGCTCTAATTTCCATTGTTCTATGAAAAACTAATGTTTTAGCTTGCTGTACCCCTGGCATGGCTTGATGTTTGCAGATAGATGAATGAAGACCTGGCTGCCTTCTGTAACGGGTCTGAAGTCTAGAATATGCCATGCAGGTCTGAAGGGGATGAATCACACCAGCCCACAGCTACTAAGTCATCCATCCATTCATCCTGGTCTCAACATTACAAGTTAGAGAGTGATTTAACAAAATGGTGTTATATAATGCATAATGATAGATTTTACACTGATCACGAGACAGATTTTACACTGACCATTGTCAGCTTTACTGCAAGTCATTTTCTACTTTTTCCAGCTAATAACCGGGTAACAGTTTGATGCCATATGCAAGCTGACAGCTAGTTCTCATGTCTGCCTCCCTGCTTCCTTAAACAAAACCATCTAGTCCAAATGAGATGAATTAAATATTAGATTGTTATCACAGGATACAGTGAACAGGAGAAAAGTTCTGTGAGGTATGCAGAAGAGGCATGTTGAATATATTCTCTGTCATAACTCAGGAATCTGAGACTATGAGACTCTTTGCATAGCTAATTTTCATTGTGCAATTAAATAATAATTTACAAAATCTCATTTTGCAGTCACCAGCTAAGGCTTTTACCTTCATGGATGGAATTAATGAAGAGCTCATCCAGTACTCTGCTGAGCACATGAGCAGTTCCTTGATTCCTCTGGGTAGTTTTGTTTTTTTTTTTTCAATTGTTTATTTTAAGGAAGCTAAACTAGTACAGAATTTACAGTCATTAACTTCCACTATCTTGCTCTAGATAGTGCAAAGCTCTAGCACAGATCAAAACTCTAGTATTCTGTGAGATAATAAAAAACTGAAGTACAGCCACAGACACATGGAAATATAACCATTTATTTAAACTAATAAAGCCATAATTAAAAGTGTAATTATGTAATCAGTTTCTTAAGATCTCTATTTTTTTAAAGAATAACAAAGAGCCTGCAGCATGTGAAGAAGGCTGTGCAGAGTTGTGTAATCAAGGGTTTTTTGCTTATTATTTGTTTCTGTATAATTATTTTAATTTCCCAGTATTTTTAAATATCTTTTTTTTTTCCTGTTTACGTTGCAGTGCAGATTTCAAAACAAGACAAAACTACTGCTATTTAGGACCACTGTTTGTTTCTGATGCCATGAGTAACATACTGTGCCTCTAGCTCCTGACCCACGGCAAAAAAATTAAACCCATCTCTGCTAATAGCTAAATTGTATTGTTTAAAAGTGCAGTATTTCCTTGAATGCATAATTCAATAAATATATCAAAAGAATATTATAGTAAGTCATTATTCAGGTCAAAACAAGTTCAGTCATTCTTAGACTTTGAACATAACATCGTAAATTAGATGATACAAAACCTAAAGAGTGATATCATCACTTTCCATGTTTCTATGTATCACTTTAATTTTTACTTTGCACTTTTTCCTAAAAAATTATTTCCCTCATGTATTCACATATATGAATTCACATATATTCATATTTTCAACATCAAAGAGCCACTTGCAGTAAGATACATTTCTAGTCCACTAGAACATCTCCTGCCTTTAGTTTATTCTGTGTACTCTGACACTGAGATTCAACAGACTTTCCATTTTAAGTTAGCCACTTCTGTTGTTAGGAAATGTTTTATTCAGAGAAATATAGACAAAACCAAAACCAAACCAAACCATACCAAACAAAAACAAAACAGAAAAAAGGATAAGTTGTTTTCAGTTAAACTTGTTGCTGTAGAATACAAACAAGGCATTTTGTTTATCTTTAGTACTGTGCAAGTATAACTGCTACTGATTTTTCCAATTTACATAACACCCACATTCTACTTCACAGTTTGATTTTGGAATGAAGTACTTCAGGCAACCAATACAGTCTGCAGTACTTACGTTCTGTGAAGCCATAGGCACATTTCAGAGTTGTTCTTATTGTTGTCATCATTTGACCCTACAACGGTCAGAACAGTAAAGGATTTTGTGGAATGAAGTAGAAATTGCAAATCAAAATTAAAGCACTTCTGAAGAATCGAGTTTTCTTTGTATTGCCCTGTTTAATTGTAGATCCACAGACAGAGAGGGAAAAGCCAATTTTCAGCAGACAATTTTGGCACCTGCATCATTATGGTCCTTTAGAAAGCTCTGTGAAGACTAAACAAGTAGCAACAAAACTACTGATAAATCCATATGCTCACCCTCAGGTACACAGCATTTTCCTTTTGATTTTCTCCTAAAACCATCCTGAAGTGTGGATGCAGGATTATGGCCTCAGTGATGCAGAACTCTCTTCTGCCTTAAATGGTGTCTCACAGGTGTTTAACAACATTAAGCTTCTTATCAATTTCCTATTAGTTCCTTTTCAGCAGTTAAAGGGGTGAGATTAACTGTCCCTCCTGAACACTTATAGTATACATGACTGTGACTTTATGACAATGTGTACCATGAAAGGGACATGGTTTAAGCTCAGCAGAGCCATATGCTGGCATGTCTTAAGCTCTAGGTCTTCAGTAGCTTCTGAAAACACAGCGGGACAAAGTCTGAGAGCAGTGCTGACAGCCAGCAATGCTGTTGCTTGAATGATTTGTGTGTGTGTGTATGTGTCTTGGTAACCTCTGCTTTCAGGAATTTATCTGCCCTTTTTCTTAAATCATGATTAATTTTGTTCTCTCATCCTCATCCCCCCTAATCCAAAACCACTCTAGATAAGATTAACCCTATTCAGGAAGTAAATAACAAGTGAAATAATATGGATATTAATTTAGCCAAAAATGTCAGAACAGAGAAAAATATCCTTGACAATTCCTTGGCATTTCTTTTTTGTCTGTTCCTCATCCCCTAAACTATAATACAGGATTTTTAAATTCTCTGGTGCTTTCAGGTTGCACTGTGGGCTGCAGAAATACCCTAACTTTTGCCAGGGATGCTTGCTGAACTCTCACACACATCCTCAAGCTTCCATTTCCATCAATGGGAAAACAAGAAGTGCAGCTGAGAAGATTAAGTTTCACCTAGCTACTCAGTCTCAACAAGTAGGGGACCAGGATCCCTGAGGACACCACAGAGTCCATCTTCCACATTCTTCAAGAAGGAAGTCTTAGAGAAACAGGAGCAGGTTGTCCCCATGTGCTGCAAGATGAACTATCAGAGAAGGTGATCGGCCTGGCTGAACAGGGAGTTTTGTTGGGACTCGGGGTTAAAAAAAAAAAAGTTTACTGCCTTCGGAAGAAGGGGCAGGCAACTCAAGAAAACTACAGGGATCTAGTTAGGTCATGCAGAAAGAACATCAGAAAGGTGAAAATCCAGCTAGAACTCAAGATGGCCACTGTTTAAAGAGATAATAAAAAGGTTTTTACAAATACATTAACAACAAGAAGAAATCCAAGGAGAATCTCCAGCCATTACTGGTTGCTATGGTTTGGGAACATTGCCACCAAGGATGAGGAAAAGGCTGAGGTACTTAATGCCTTCTTTGCCTCAGTCTTTAACAGTCAGACTCTAGTTATCCTCAGGGTATTCATCCCCTGGAGCTGGAAGATAGGGACAGGTCATGGAATAAACATCCCATAATCCAGGAGGAAACAGTTAATGACCTGTTATGCCAACAGGACACTCACAATTCTACAGGGCTGGATGGGATCCACACAAAAGTGCTGGCAGAGGAGCTTGCCAAGACACTCTCTGTCATTTATCAGCAGTCCTGGTTAACAGGGAAGCTCCCAGATGACTGGAGGTTTGCCTATGTGATGCCCATCTTATAGATGGGGCTGGGGAACTACATGCCTGTTAGCCTGACCTTGGTAGCAGGGAAGATTATGGAACAGTTCATATTGAGTGCACTCATATGGCACATAGAGGACAATCAGGGGATCGATCCCCACCAGTATGGGTTCACGAAAGGCAAGACCTGCTTGACCAACCTGTACTTGGCACTAGTGAGGCTGCACTGTGAGTACTGTGTTCAGTTTTGGCCGCCGCAGTATAAGAAACACACTGAGGTACTGGAGCAGGTCCAGAGAAGGACAACTAACCTGGTGAATAGTCTGGAGAACATGTCTTATGAGGGAGCTGGAATTGTTTAGTCTGTAGAAGAGGAGGCTGAGAGGAGACATTATTGCTTTCTACAATTACCTGAAAGGAGGTTGTTGAAGTGAGGTGGGTGTTGGTCTCTTCTCCCAGGTAACTAGTGACAGGATAAAAGGAAATGGGCTTAAGTTGTGCCAGTGGAGATTTAAATTAAACATTAGAAAAAAATTCTATTCTGAAAAATTGGTGAGGCATTGGAACAGGATGCCCAGAGAAGTGGTGGAGTTATTATCCTTGGAGGTGTTAAAAAAATGTGGAGACCTGGCACTTTAGGACATGGTTTAGTGGTTGTGATAATGTTGGGTAGTTGTTTGGAACTGATGATCTTGGAGGTCTTTTCCAACCTGAATGATTTTATGATCCTATGATTTTCATTAAAACCGTAAAAAATACACTGGTGGATGTGAGATTTGTAGGGACCTCTAGAGGTTATCTGGTCCAACCCCCCTACACAAGTCGGGACATGTCTACCTAGGGCAGGTTGCTTAGAGCCCTATCAAGCCTGAAAAGGAGTACATATATTAAGTGTAAGATTTACAGCATCTGCATGATATTTTCATTCATAAATTATTTTACCTTTAAAAATGGAATTACTAGGAAGATAACATTAACATGGTTCTCATAAATAAGGACTTCACAACGAAGTAGCAATTAACTGGTTAGATAATAGTGTCTTGGAGGAAGAATTGACTGTCTATTGATTGAATATTAACTGCTCAAGTGATTACTGGAAAAAGGCAGTATTGTTTATAATTAATTAAGGAATCTCTCTCCAAAGCAAGGTGAGAAACCTGATGACAAATCATTCCCTTGAATCTGAAATGAGGCAGACCTTATTAGAGAAGGTGATCAGGTTTAGACACAGAGTTCTTAAAAAGAAGGGGAAAGTAAGTAGCATGTAGTGATCATAGTGGACAACTGAATTTTAAGAAGAGTGTAAAATGAGGAAATCTGAATGTGACATATAGGTGTTGCACATAGCATTCTCCTGAAAATTTGATTTATTGAGCTGTTTTTATGATTTTTAAAACAACGAGACTGAAAAAAAAAATCAATCTGACCAATTTAAAAGATTGTTTGTATTAAATAATATGTGCTAATTTGCTCATCCCTAACAGCAGTGGTGTTATTACTAAATATTGTAGACATTGAGGTTTTAAAGGATGGACACAAATAGGAGAGTGAGAAAATTATGAAAGGAAGAATCACAAGTGGCACTGCAAACAAGAATGAAAACATACATCTGTTACTATATTTTTTTTCTTCATCCTTAAAAATAACAGGGATTAAAATCAGAAATTAGTTGAATTTGGGAGCCATTTTCACATAGGAATCATATGTGTTAACATGAAGCATGGATGAAAAACAAATCAATTCTTTTACAACAGGCCACTGGATTGTAACTGGTAGGATGATCTCTCAGATAATTCAAAATATATATTAGCAGGGTATGGAATGTTTTAAAGCCACAGGAAAAAAAAAAAAAAAAAAAAAGGTCAAAAAAATCCCCAACCCAATAATAGCACTCACAGGCAAGTACAAAAGCAAAAGGGTAATGGACGGGAAGACACCTGCAAGTGCAATGCAAGAAAAGAGAGAAGAATCAAAGGAGCAGAGAAAGGACACTCACATGAAGTGGGAAACTGTTGATAAAGCCTGAAAGAAGGTGAGAGAAAGTGTGAACTCTGTGGAGAGGAGTTAACACAGATAACCCTCTGAACAGCATGTGACCAGTAGTAAAATTTTAAATTCTGTGTTATTCCCGTCATAAATTAAATGACACAGCAGACAAAATCTATTTATTTCCACTTATTTTCCTAAAGGAATTTTTTTTTTTTTCCAGAAGACTGTTAATCCCAAATATACATATGTCCTCAAACAGGAGCATAAATATGAGGCAAGAACTAACCCCACATTTTTAGGAGATGTCTTTTGTAGAAAAGAAGTATGCCTGTATTTGCATGCATAACACATCAAGTATTTTCTTTTGGCATTTCTTTAGATACCAGTGTGTATCACCAACTATATTACAGATTTTAATAAACAACATATTTGATGTGAGAGAGAATGATTTAAAGTTCCCTGATTAATTTAAGTGCCACATCTGAATCTGAGACATTGCTGAGTACCCCAGGGACAGGAAAGTTTGTTGTTCATGAGCAGTGAGTGAGAACACTGGGGTAGGAGAGGGTGGTCCTACTGAACAGGTTTTAGGTTGAACATGTCAGATTTTATGTCATTCCTTCAGTTCTGAAATTAATTAAACAGCACTAATGAAGTTTAATAGGATGATCTGGAGGTAACATCATGTTTGTAAAGTGATGTCAAAGCTAGACATGAACAGTACTATCAGAAGTTCTGTTCTCCTCTGTGTTGCCATGTAGTTTCCAGTCTTCCATGGCTGTGCTATCAACGGCACAAATTGCAGCCAGCTCTCCAGTGTTTGGCAGTGCTACCTGGCACAATTTCCTACCGGGAATGTAGAAGGGATGAAAATGGAGAATGTTCCTTTTCCTCTTTCCTCCTTATAAGCAGTAGCACCCCACACTAATGAAAATCCCATGTGAGGCAGAGATAAATTTATATGGTGTCATAAGTGTCTGTGAATCTCAAGAGAAGACTGGCTGAGGGAAGGGATTGTTCTGTGTGCCCAATACAAAAAGCAAAACCCTTGCTTATGTAAAATTCATAAGATGTCAGACAAATCACAGCTGTAACCTTTACCCACACTGTTTAGCAGAGACATAAATCCACATGACCTCAGGGATCCAAGCTGTATTTGACTTACCAACGATCACATCCACTGCTTGCAGACACTCTCTTTGGCTTCTCTTTTCTAAACACCAACCCTACCTTTGCCACCTATGACTCTACCCTCCGCTCTGGAAAGGAAGACAGAGTCAGGGTTAGTGTTAATGTTAAGGTCAGGGCAACTTTTCCTGTTACAAGCATGCCCTCTAGCATCTCATATGTCAATGCCACCTCAGTTGGCTAACTGGCATTCAGCTGCTTAGAGAGGGTCTAAGGAGATATGTTTTCTCTTAAAGAGCAACTTTGGGGCAAGAGCCTTTGCAAACACTCTCAGACATATTACTCATTTGCTTGCAGTTCTTAGACTTTGCATCTGTCTTGTATCTCTCATGCTGAGAAGCTTCTTACAGTATAACAGGAAAGGGAGAGTGTCTGATAGCATTGTTACAGTTACAGAGTAGTCTCATGAAAAAAATGTCATCTTCCCTTACTCACTGGGATTGTGTAAAAGCTGACCTCATTAAATACTGAAATAGCTCTAGGTATTCAAAACTACCTATTTGTCTTTTTTAACAAAGGTCATTCTATCTTATTTCTGCTAATACCAGATTGTTGGAGAATGGCTGAAAGAAAAAGGCAACATACCAATTCAGGAAATGGTTGCTGAGATAAAATGTTGAGAAAGATCTTTATGTGGTGTACGTGCAGAGCTGCAAGGTCGGCATGTCCTTAAGTTACAAAATTAGACAATGGGACGTTGTGGTTAAAGAAATGAGGAAGTAGATATGGTCTGTGAATGCGAGGGGGATGGATTCTGGAAATATGCCTTTCAGCAGTATACCAATGAGTGGTCAACGTGTGACTATTAATGAGACAACAGTATATAAGCAGCCTTACAACCTATAATAAACGGAGTTTGCTTTACCAATCACATTGATTGTCTGCATCTTCCCTCGCCACTCCGCACCAGATAATTGAGATGTTAATGCTGTGCTTAGGCTAAACCCACTGTTATCATTTCAAGAGGGGCACTAAGCAGTCATCAACTTATAACAACACTTGGTCATTCTTGCCGTGAACCTGTACATGGGATTTAAAATCCTTATGTTTGAGTGAGAAGGCATTGCATGCCATTATCTTTTCCCCAGACACTGAAATTCTGTACTGTTAAAGTCTATCAACATTACTTTTTTCGATATCAGATCCAGAGATTTACTGGTCATGCTCTAGAAAACATACAACCCTGAAAAACTATTATATTATATTTGATGATAATAATAATAATATATTTGGCCAGAGAACACATATTAAATTTCAATATATTTTTCCATACTGAAATGTGATTGACATTTTTACAATATTTCCAGTGTAAATCACACTTACAATATTTAGAAGCTGCTTAACTGGCAGTGCCCCAGTGGAAAGAAAATAGCATTTCAGCTTCTTGAAACTCACAATCCCTACTAATAACTGGGTTGAGATAAAGCTGCTGTTATTTCTTGAAATTCTGTCTAATCCAAATGTATACCAACCAAAATACAGCATTTAGCATCCACAATGAAGCATAGAATTAGCATGAAGTGGAAAAGAGTCAGGTAGCTGGAAAAACACTGGGGCAAACACCAATAGCCACTAACAGTGAACTGTCTTGATAGCATGCACACTGGTTTAATGGCTAATTATCTTATTAGTATCTTATAATTATATAATATAACAATAACTATCTTATTAGTAAACCATTATTTAGTAACACTGTCATGAACTGCAACAAATGCAGTACAGTATTTAAAAGAAAACATGTAATTCAGACTGCTTCTTAAAAGGAACAGGAAAGTTTTCTGCTATGCCAAATTACACTTCATCAAAGGAAGAGTACATAAACCAGGAAAGAATAAATGTTTTACACTTTATTATTATTAATGCCACCTGTTAAGGAATAATGTTTTCTCCTGAGTTACTGGGCAATACTGTTGAAATTAAAGTTTTGCAAAACATTGTTAGTCACTCAATGTAAATGCTTTTTTCAGGAAAATACTTACAACTGACTTGATGATAAATCATATCCAAGTTATTTCCTGTAACAAAAGGGTACTATGATACAAAGAAAAATGACTAGACAGTGGTTTGAGATGAAAAGAATCAGACACAGCATTTTAGAAGTATGCAAGTTATTCTGTACTTATTTCTGTAGTTATTCTGTATGCAAGTTGTTTCTTGTACTTCTCTGTATACCTTCCTTAGGAGTACTAGAACTTCATGTTTCAACTCCTATGGGACAAAACTGGCCTGTTTCTTCCCCCTTGTGATTGTCGTAAGGGAAGGAGGTGAACCAGCTTAATTCTTCCCCCCTTCCACATTGCAAATGCATCAGGTTTTTAATCATGTGCCATCTTGAAATGTAAATCAGTTACTCCCGCTGCAGCCTTGGCTCCTGTAGGGTTAACAGCATTTTATAACCATTTTTAAAAGATGAAAAATGTTAACAG
Source organism: Megaceryle torquata (assembly GCA_024611175.1). Classification (NCBI taxonomy): domain Eukaryota; kingdom Metazoa; phylum Chordata; class Aves; order Coraciiformes; family Cerylidae; genus Megaceryle; species Megaceryle torquata. The sequence goes on along the minus strand of JANIJG010006966.1, from coordinate 22,871 downwards.
TTCTTTTCTGAGAGGAAAAAAGGGAATAATTATGACTTCATAGAAAGGCTGTACATCACCCACATTTAATGATTCATTAGAGAGACTGCCTCTGAATACTTTTTTTAAAAAAAATATATATTTTCTCTGACTATAATATATAAATGCGTTCTTTTAGACTCCAGGCTAACTTTACCCATAATTGTAGAAATAACTATCTCCAGCAGTATAAAAGCTCATCAATTCTTGTTTATTTCCACTACAATATGTCACATAAACAGTACTGTGCATGGTTCCATTTATTTTCCTGTATGTAAGCTGTTCACTTTGCTAGTTATTTATCTCCAGTTTTACAAATTTGTTTCTGAAATCTGTTCACTTATGGTTTTGCATTAGAAGCAGGGCAACATTATTCATTGTCAATAAGAAGATGCTATTTATCTTTGTCTTTTTTTAATGGATTCTGTTGTGTTAACAGTTGACAGGATTCAAAAGGAAGAAACCTTAACTGTATCCTTTTATTGTTGCATTAATGTGCTAAACTGTTATTTATTTTCTTCCACTAAATACTTGTCTAGTCCATGTTAAGATTAATTATTTTCACTAATGCTACAAGTGTTCAGGCTCTATTGAGTACAAGTGTGACATATGACTTCCAATGATTTTAATGTTCACATTTAAAATTAAGCAAATAGTTGAGCATAAAATATAAAAAAAATCACATAATTATAACCCTAAAACTACACTACAGGAGCCTTCCACCTCTGGAGATGCCAAAAAACTATAAGCTGGACACTATTGTTTGGGGTTTTTTACTGTAAAGGTCTCTGCTCCACAATGGTCCAGCTTCTGGTGTTTTGCACAAGCACCTCATCTGAGATTATTGCTGAGTAGCTCAACACCTACTTGAAAGTATTTGCATTTCCACCCAGGTTTCCCAGCGGAAGGACATTTGTCACACCTCGGTTTGGTAGGTATTATGTAACATATCACCTGGGCACAGTATCAGGTCTTTTATAAAACTTAAGGCTCCTCCTGGATTTCTTTTAAGGTTGAGAGGAAGTAGGAGTGTTCTTTTTTTCCATGGCTGCACACCTTTCATTAAATTGCTTACACATTGCATGGGGTTACAGGTTGCAGAGAAGAATCTGAGTTCCATTAGACTAAAAGAAAAGGAAGAAAAGTGTCTTTGGCTCCAGCCTTTGCTCCCTGGACTGTTTATGTATAGCTTACAGCAACTTTTTTGTAAATATGTATAATGTACAACAGTGTCAAATTAGGCCTATTGACTCCCAGAATAATGTACACACAGTGAGAATGTTTCTACAGGATATAAAAGACTTCCTTTCTTCAGGATAAGCCTTTTCTTTACCAAGAAGATTTCATATCTGTGTCCTCAAAGGAGAAGACTCCTTCATCCAGTTCTGAAGCAGAAATTCAAACTTTAGAGAAGCAAGGCTGAAAAGGTCTCTCTTGTTTTTACTGTTTCTTTAATTTCAGTTTCCAGGCAGCTCTGTCCTGTAAAAAAATGAAGCTCAGACCACAAACAGTGAGACAGCAGCACCAACACCAGTAAACCCTGTGCCAAAGCGCTACAGTTTTTCTTCCTTTTTGGAGGTTTTCATAGAATTGTCAGGGTTGGAAGGGACCTTAAAGATTATCTAGTTCCAATCCCCCCTGCCAATGGCAGGGACACCTCCCACTAGATCAGATTGCTCAGAGCCTCTCCATCCTGACTTAAAAATCTCCAAGGATGGGGCTTCCACCACCTCTCTGGGCAACCCATTCCAGTGTCTCACCACCCTCATGGTGAAGA
>JANIJG010006965.1:7072-20554 GCA_024611175.1 Megaceryle torquata | reverse complement strand
AGCTCTGACTTCTCTCTAGCCACTAACATAGATTTGGGACATCTGTCAAATGGCTCTTTGACAAAGTGTCCGAGGTAGCTTCTCTTGTCTTTAAAAATATCTACTCGGTAATATGTAATTTTTTTAAATGGCTACCTCATCCAGAGCAGTACAGTTTGGTGTTCTTCTCTTGTTTAGTACAAGCTATCTAAGATAAAGATACAGTAGAAACAATAAAAGTGCTAAATTTATGTTGTGCTCAAGTTTACTCAGATTTTCACATACATACAGATGCTTATGTAATGTGATCAAATTCTTCTGGTAATAACTTATACAATAATCAGAATGATTTTTGACATAGTTCCTCTTAAGGCACAGTTTCTGTTACTTTAACCACTTTCACTGTTCTTCCATGAAACCTCTTTAACTGTTTCAGTATAGGATTCCAATAAATCAGACAATGACACTAGTATTACAACCTTTTTTGCTCCTATTGAATATCCCCATTTACATGTAAAAATAATAAATATGTAGAAGGAATAAATTTTCTTTGCCTGATACAGCATCACACTGAACATTCATGTTAACAAGGTTATCTGTCACAACTTGTTCAAAATGTGCTTCTGAAGATACAATGCCCTGTTGTATATACATGACCTATGTCTTCTGTTAATAGTTTCCTATTTTACAATGGAATGTATAGTGTTTGCTCACATATTATCAGATCATAGCTGATTCAGTTTCTTTTAAGCTGAGATAATCAATAAAAATATGTTTTGGGAGTAAGGCTCAATAGCCTATATATGGTGATTGCAATTTGAACTCTTCTTGTTTCTTAGAAAGACCTCTAGCACTTTTTTAGAAAAGGAAACCCAAGCAACGCCAAACAGCCTTTTGTTTTGCACATCTTATGATTCTTTGATTAATTCAGTTCTTGGAAATTCTGTGTGAAACTAATTTTTCTTTTTTCTGACTTTTCTCTCACTCTAGTCCAAGAGCTAGAATATGGGTTCTTGTTTCTAGAGAAATCGAAGATATCTAAAATGGTGTCTTTTTTTTTTTTTGTCTATAAAAAAGTCTAATGGCTTAATGTTCAATAAAACAAACATTTTAGAAATCCAAGTTCCTCCTCCTTAATTTATAACTTTTCTGATTCTTGGTAGCCAGTTCCACACTTCCTAAATCTAGGATTAGAATGTTTCCTGAATCTACTTTATTGTTCCTCTCTAGAGCTAGCTCCATTTTCAATATTTTATTTAAAACTGTCAAAATTCTCTGTCCTTATCAGGGCAGATGATGTCAAAGACTTGCTGGTTCACCAAGGATTTTCAGCGTACCAAATAAATATAAATTCCTGTCAAAAGAACATCAGTCCTAATTAACTTCACATTGAAATAAAATACAGATTGTACTACATAATTGGAACATTAGTGCGGTGATAGATTTATTTTAGGATGATGTCACAGACATATTTTTTTAAATTATTTTTTTATACTTATTTAATAATAGGATGTGTATATCTATCATATACTTAAAATATATCTCCCTTCAGTCCATAAGCATCAGTACTGAAACTCAGGTTCCAAAGAACAGTGCACTAGGGTTTTCTCTAGAGATTCATAAGACATAAAATAATGATATTATGAATTATAGACTCTTCCTGTTCATATACACATTCAAATGTTACATACTAGATTAGACAAATAAATTGAAAATAAAATAAAATAATATTCAGAAGTCTTTACATCAGTTCACCTGACCAAATACTAATTTCTACATGTCTGATCCTAAGCAAGAAAACCTAAGATGTTTTTTATGGTCACAGCAGAGAAACTGCCAGTTTCAAGCTGTGGTTAATGCTATCATACAGTAAATGTTTAAGGCCTTACACATTAATACCTTATTTTCCTCCACTGTACTGTAAGCATTAAAAGTGATATGAAGTGAAAACCCCTACACATGCCTGGATTTTTTTTTTTTTTTTAATTATTTTTACTTCATTTTTATTGTTATTTTCTATAGTTTTGAACTATGCAATTTTCTGCACTTCCTATTTAACATACCAGTATTCATTTATTACTGTAGGGCATCACAGACAGCTGCAAAGTGAAGATTCAACTGAATGATGGCAGACCTGCACAGAAATGTCATACTGCCCCGGGTTACAGCTACAGTCTAATTTTGGCTGGTAAGTAAACACAGTTGGGTTTGGTTGTTTGTTCTTTGATCATTATTGGTTGATTTTTTAATAATACTGACATGAATCCTTTCTTTGTCATATGCCTTCTACATTTGCATTTTACCTTTCATCCTACATCAGTTATTTTTGTGTAACTGTGAAACTATCATATACAGTTTGCTTCTTGCATTTATTGAGGTCCATTTTCCATTTTTTTTCCCCCAAAAGACAGTTGCCAGATTTCAGTGTCTCTCATGTCTCCCTGATCTTTGTCCAAGGCACAAGCCAGAGAATTTTAAAAGTCTTTCTGCTTTGCTACACTAGTAGTTTACCAACTGTGCCTCTAGTTACATACTTTTATGTGAGAGCTAGAGATTTTGAGCAACAGCAAGACTTGAAAAGAGATCCAGTGAAGAACAGGCAGAGTAGCAAAAACCCTGAAAAGATTAATGATTTTGCAAATTCAAGTTTCATACATTATTGACCCCAAATTATTTTTATATCATAAATGATGCAGTGACAATGACTGTATGGGTCTCCAGAAAACAGTAAATATAGTGATTCTGTTGTATTCATATTCTGAATATGGTCATCTTGCTCATTATAAGAACTTTGTTATGTGAACAGACATTATGATACACATCATGTACTGCACAATTTACAAAATGGATTAAAAAATTTTACTAAAGCTTGAGTATATTCAGTTCATCAACTAAAAAAAGTAGTTCTGGGGATGTTAAGAGGCTAAATTTCTAGTTTGTACTTACTGTCTTCATAAAGGAAGCTGAAAGACTTCCATTTAGTTTGGGGAAAAAAAAAGTTTATTAGAGGATACATCTTATAATCTCAACAGATGCAATAAAAATAGGAGGTTTGGACTTCATAAATATTAGCAATGTGGAATTCTGTTTAAAGTATAGTACAATAGCCTTATTGATGAAAAAAAAAGATTGGAGTTTAGTAAACAAAAAGGCCTTGCTTTCTCTTTGCATCTCTATTCTGTCTGAAGATATCTGAGGAATTTTAAAACTATTTAATAGGCAGCTATTCTTTTAATCACTATTAATCCATACTTTGTTAGCTGAAACACATCATCTTATTGCCTCTATTAAAGCAACTGTTTAATCCTAACATAAAGAAATATTTTCTTTCATCTTTTTTTTTTTATTTATTCCAGATAAAAAGGATGTTCTGAAGAAATTAAACTGATGTGTGTCTTTTTTTTTTTTTTTTTAAAGACAGAAGTCCTATACATATATTCCTGAGTACTAGAGAGTTTGAGGAAGAAATAAAATATATATTTAAACAAGTGATTTTTTTTTCTCTGAGTTCTTGTTGCTATGTTCTGTTCAGTGATAAAATGTATGTTATTCTCTATTGTAAACTGCAGCATAAACATTTTCCAGAATAATTTCCATTTATTCATGTAAGCATATGACAATTTTTTGATGTCTTAGAGCCGATTCTAGTCTGTGAGACACCAGAACATTGATAAACCTATCCTATCCAATACAGTATTTTACGCAAATGTTCATCATAGACTTCTCTGATTTTAGTAGGCATCAGCAGAAATGTGTCTGTAGTTTTCTTTCCTATTTAAATTTCTGCTTCCCTTCCCTTCCCTGAAATGATAGAGAACAGAAAATACTCAAGAGCAATGGCTTGGCAAGATATTAAGACTGAGAATTTGTCAGTCTGTGATCTAACTTGTTTGAGGTTTACATAAATAAAGGGAATAAGGATTCCCAAATAAACTGTTAAAATATACAAAATCTTATCCTGTTCAAAGGTAATCTGACAGACTGAGGAACAACAGAAAGTAGTTCTAGGAAAGGAAGCAGGAAGTTTTGAGAAAAAAGATAGAAAAAAAGCTGAACCTAAATTTTAAAGATTAAAAATCCAGTAAGCCAATAAATTTAACAGTGAAGAGTTCATCAAAATATTTTGGAAAACTATGTACAGCAGCTGGATGTCCAAAAGTATAATTGACTTAATTTACACAGCGAAAGAAACTCAAATAACGAACTCTGAGAGTTTTGCATGTATATGTATTGCATGTATATGTACTGTCTCCCATAACATCCTTGTAGGAAAACTCAAGAAATGTAACATAGACAACTGGTCTGTGAAGTGGATTGAAAACCGGCTCAACAACAGAGTTCAGAGGGTTGTGATCAGCAGCTCAGAGTCAAGCTGGAGGCCTGCGGCCAGTGATGTTCCCCAGGGATCAGTACTGGGACCAGTTTTGTTCAATAACTTCATCAACAACATGGATGATGGGATAGAGTGTACTCTCAGCAAGTTTGGTGATGATATGAAACTGGGAGGGGTGGCTGACACACCAGAAGGCTGTGCTGCTATCCAAGAAGATCTGGACAGGCTAGAGAGATGGGTGAAGATGAACCTCATGAGTCTGATAAGGACAAGTGTAGAGTTCTCCATCTGGGGAGGAATAACACCAGGCACCAGTACAGGTTAGGGTTTGCCCTGCTGGAAAGCAGCAGCACCATGGAGAAAGGCTGTCAAGTCCTAGTGGATAGCAAGTTCTCCATGGGAGAGCAATATACCTTTGTGGCCAGGAAGGCCAGTGGTATCCTGTGTCCAGAGGAGGTTCTCCTCCACCTCTACTCTGCCCTAATGAAACCACACCTGGAATACTGTGTTCAGTTTTGGGCTACCCAGTTTAAGAGGGACAGGGTCGTACTGGAAATATGGTGATGATTAAGCATCTCCCCTATGAAGAAAGACCGAGGGAACTAGGTTGTTTAGTCTTGAGAGGAGAAGACTGAGAGGGGATCTTATTAATGTCAATAAATATGAGGGTGGGTGTCAAATAGAAGGGGCCAATCTCTTTTCAGTGGTGACCTGTGATAGGACAAGGAATAATGGGTATAAACTTGAACATAGAAGGTTCCGTCTCAACATGAGGAGGAACTTCTTTACTGTGAGGGTGACAGATCACTGCAACAGGCTGCTCAGAGTGGTTGTGGAGTCACCTTCTCTAAAGACTTTCAAAACCCATCTGTATGTGTTCCTGTGTGACATGCCCTAGGTGATCCTACTTTAGCAGGGGAGTTGGACTCGATGATCTCTAAAGGCCCCTTTCAACTCCTAACATTCTATGATTCTATGGTTCTTTTTATTACCAAAAAAAATCTTTGTCCACTGTAATAACGCATTAAATATACTCTTTTATTAATAAGCAAATATAAATTAATAAAACATGTGGCATAATGGTGCAAAATCCTATGTCTTCATTTCACTTTCCTCCTTTTATGTCATGCTGAGCTTGTTTTCTACTGAATTCTCACCGTTTCTTTAGCTGGTACCATCTGAGGAATAGATTTTGGCTATAATCCGTTGATTGGCTTCTCTCTTGATAACATATAATATTAATAGGTCAAGGTAAACTTGTGGTATCTGTATGACTGATCCATGTTTCTGACCCTCTGTCCTCAGATTTATACTAATAAATGAAATGTGTATATTCATAAATTAAATCCAGTGTTAAAGACAACTTGTGTAGAAAGCCATGGTTTTATCCTTATCTCTAACCTCTTAAACAGGATGTCCTAATTAAAACTGCTTACTGACCCATGACAATTCCTTTGTTTGTGACAATTCTAAAAGTTTATCAATAAAGGCAATTTGACAACACAGACATCTAGATTCAGATGCCTTGGAATGTCCTGATCTTGTTTATCTTAGTAACAGTAATCTACTATGTAACAACATATGTACTCCTACTAAGTAACAATAATTTACTGAAATAGTAAGCTTCACCAATTCCTACAGAAAATAGAGTAAGCCTAAAAATCAGGAAAGAGTACTTTTTAATTTAGTGATCTATAAATTAAAACACTTAGTACTTCCTCAGATAGACCAAATTAAATGACCTCCTCCTAAATATAACCTGAAATGTTGCAGTGGCCTAATGGAGGTACTCTTGCGATGTTACTACTTCAGCCATGGTGGATCTGGTTCCCCTATAGAAAACCTTTCTAAGCAGAGCTCACTTACTCTGTGCTGTCTTCTTTCAGTTCAATATACCTCTCTATTCAACAAGCTTTAAAGTTTGGTTGTTTGCTTGCAGTCGTCACAGACATGTAATATTCACATGGTAAGGATAGCACCCCCCCCATATATATTTGTTGTTTTTTCCTATAAGCTTGAAAAAGAAGAAATTATTATTTTTATTTTCAGTTAATCACACTGGATGCATATCAATATGTGTCTTTAATTCAACACTGTGAAACACAGCCTTTTCCTCTGTTACATGTTTCATTCACCACCACAGGAGCAAACTATCTAATTACACTAAATATGCAACCCTTCTGGATAAGTTTTATTAGCAAACAAAAGCAATTTATAGTCTGTTGAGATATGCCTTTGTACTTAACCCTAGTGGGAAGGGAAATATTATTTTAAAATTTGTCCTTTAAACTATTCTATGTAAAATCCAAGTTATGAAGTTATTCATCCCTATGGACACTGTATGAACAAATTCCCCATGTGGCATTTTACAACTAATTTTCATCTCCTTGAACTAAACATAAACAATCTGACAACTGGTTTATGCAAATGTATTCTGAACTTCTTTGAAGTAGCTAGTTTTAAGGGCAGATATCTCTGCCTGGGGGCTGAGCACTGGCATCTTTTATATTTGTTTCAATAATAAAAAAATGCTAGAATTTATTTTCTACATGGCTTGTTCCATTAGATACATTTATTCTGACAGGAAGTGCTGAAATGCTAGCAATAAAGTGCTTGAATTACACATTTGAGTTTAGGATCAAGATTCAGCAGAAAAATCCAAGTGAGATAAGGCTTATATTTTTTAAATAAACTGGGAGATATGTATTATTTAAACAGCCATACATTCAAACACAGCTTGACCACATCATAAGCTGTTCTTTGAAGGGTCATATAGAGAAGGAGATGGCATGGAAAGAGTAGCCGAGACTACATGAACAAAACCCGCAACCTTGGTTTAGGAAAGAAAAATAACTGAAAATAGAAAATATTAAATCAAAGTTTTAACAGGGAGGCTTAGAATGGTGTTAGCATGAAATTAGTTTTGAAGGCATCTGAAAACCATATGGTTTTAGATATTACTAATTTGTAGAATATTTGGAAAAAAATGACAAGCTTCTGAACATGCAAAGCCCTTTTCTGATTTCATAGCTTGTCTTGATCTAAGTACTTGATCTAATTCTATCAACCCAGTGGGATGGAAGAAACCTCCTGAAGTTCAACAGGGGGAAGAGCAAAGTCCTAAACCTAGGGAGGAACAAACTCATGCACCCATTCTAAGATCTGCCTGACTGGAAAGCTGCTTTGCAGAAAAATATCTGAGGGTCCTGGTGGTCACAAAGTTAAACAGCCAGCAATGTGCCTTTGCAGCAAAGCAAGCTAATGGTATCTTGGGTTATATTAGTTGGAGTGTTGACAGCAGGTTGAGGGAGATGAACCTTCCCTTCTGCTCAGCACTGGTGAGGATACATCTGGAGTTCTGTGTCGAGTTCTTTATTCTCAAATACAAGAGAGATATGGATTTAATGCAGAAACTCAAGGGCATAGAGATAATGAAGGGACTGGAGCATCTCTTCTATGAGGAAAGGCTGAGAGAGCTGAGACTGATCAGCCTAGAGAAAAGATGGCTCAGGAGGAATCTTCTTAATGGGTATACATACCTGAAAGAAGGGTACAAAGAAGATGGAGTCCAGCTCTTTCTAGGGTTGCTCCATGACAGGACAAGAGGCAGTGGGCAAAAAATGAAACACCAGAGGTTCTGTCTGAACGTCAGGAAACACATTTTTACTGTGAGGGTGACTGAGCAGTGACACAGGTAGTCCAGACATTTTGTGGTGTCTATCCCTGGAGCTATTCAGAATGTAAATGGACATGGTCCTGGACAACTGACTCTGTGTGACCTTGCTTTGTCAGGGTAGGGGGGGGTTTGGACAAGATGACCTCCAGAGGTGCCCTCTAACCTAAATCATACTGTGATTCTGTGATCTAAAAATGTGTTTGGTTTTTGTTTGTTTGTTTGGGGTTTTGTTTGTTTGTTTGTTTGGTTTTTTAAATGTGCATTAGATCCTGGTTAAAACACCAGAAAAAGTTATTTCATTACCTGTACCTTTGATATACTTTGTTAAAAAAAAAAAAATCAGAATTAATTTTTTTACTCCTTTGCAACAAAAATTGCTGTGAAAAAAATCACATAGTATCTGACTTACATGCATGGTAAAGTCATATTTCTACATCTTGGAATAGACATAGATAATCTCAAAGACAACAGCTATAACTCAGAAACTCATAAAGAATTAGATGGAGATGCACAGAGATAGTTTTAATCCATGTCTTTACTAAAATTTACCCGTAGGATTTTGTAAAATTTTAGTGAATTACCTATATTTCATCAATAAGTTGTTATATATATTTGTCGTTTTCTTGTATTTATTATGTTTGTATTATTATTATGATGATGTATTTATCAGGTAGTTATTATTATCAGTTATGATATTTTGGGGTGGAGCAAGAACTAATCACGATATATATTTGATAATATTTAATATAATGATTTTTATGGTCATACTGGAAATGTTGATAGACATTATGCAGATTTGAAGGAATATTTTTTTTTTCCCCCTATTTTTTAAGATGTAGACTAGTTAAAGCTCATTACTATAGAAAATATGCCTAAATTCAGTTATTATGGATTTTCTTATGTCAAATTTTCATTGGATAATCTCAGTATCTCAACTGTTGAGAGTGTAATCAACAGTGATGAAAGAAACATCATCATCATCAAGGGATAAACGTCAGCATCATCAAGGAATGATATATTTGTTACCTTTCATTCAGTGATAATTGGAATAGTAGTTGAACAATTGAGAAATTAACCAACCATCATTTTCAAAAGCTAGACTGAATAAAAAAGGAAGGTACGTTTTTCTTTCTTGTTTTAAATTGGAACAGCTACAAAATACTTAAATTTGTGTTTTGAATTCAATGATGAAGGGTCTTTCCTTTGATTATTGTCTTGCAGTTGTTTGGGTTTCTTACTTTATTTTCAGTTAAGAACAACATTCTCAACTACTAAAAAAACACATCAACCTGAAAAAAAATAAAGCTTTAATAATCTAAAGAAATAAGATGGATAAGAAATGCAATCTTCTTTCTAGGGGAACTGAGCCATACAAACTTAACCGTCAATCAGTACTTCCTGAGAATGATGTCTGGGAAAATACCTGTGAGTAGTAAGAATATTTCCCACAGTGTAAATCATTACAACAATTTGCTTACTCTTCAAAATCTAAATAGCTTTCAAAATGTAAATTAACTCGATTAGTTTCCTGCCACATTGCCAACATATTTCCTCAGCATCCAGAGTGATCAGATCACTAAGAATATCAGGAATCTGTATTTCCCTCATTCCATGAAACTTAGTTTGCAAAATCTGTCTATACAGAAATTTCACAATCTATTTAACTAAAGCAATTTCCAGCTTTCTCCGTTATTAGCCCTCTGAAATATTCCACCTGCCAACTGCTTCATTCTTTTGTCTGCTCAGGGAAGTACGGTAGTTGTTTTGTCTCATTTTTCCCTTATATAATTTCGCTGCACTTGCCAGGCATTTCTGCATGCAGTGGTGTCTACCAAAAAATTTAAATATCTAAAGTATATAAATTACAAGAAGTGAAGAATGTGGGAAATCTTGCTTGAAAGCATTTTTTTTTACCTCATGCTAGTCTAAAACACACATGTATGTAACTCAGACTGAAGCTACTAGGTTTTCTCAGGCTTTAAATGAACAAACAAAATTTAAATTATGTTTCCCAAAGAGAAAGGACAGGTATCTATGTAAATCTACCTGATTCACTTCAGACAACAAAGAAATAGTAAATTCTAATAATCCATGAGAAAGGTAGAGAAAATGCTGGACTTAATTTTAGCATTGTAGAATGTCTACATTTTTTTTTTTTCAGAGAAAAAAAAACCCCAACCAAAAGAAAAACAGAGATCATACCTTAAAAGTACAAAACCAGAGTCACGAAAATGTAATAGTCATGGAATAAAATTCAAAAGTATCAAAGAAATCTTTGATATTCTTTTTTATCTTCTGACTATCTGTAATTTTTCTTATTTCTGTGGAGTGCTCTTTGTGGTGAACTGTACCTGTCCTGAACCATCACATAATCATTCCTAGAAAAAGGAGGAGCCAAACTCGTATACAGCTAATTTATCATGATTATAGCTCTGACTGTATTAGTTCTGAAATTTTCTCCTTTGGAGCCACCTCATAATATTTGTATGGTTCTCTTATTCAGCTATTCAGTTGTACTGTAAGAATTTTACTTCAACTTACTGTGTACCATCCGGAAACATTAGCTCAAAACATAAATCTAATGACAGCTGCCATCCTTCCCACTTGCTGAGAAGTGGTGGAGTCAGTTGCAGGGATAGATTGAAGATGGATCAAGAAGGCCAGATTGAAAAACATGAAGAGCTTCACTACACTGGATGTCTCTTTGCTTACATTTGACATATATCTTGTCTATTTCTGTACAGTCACAACATATGTTTGAATTATCTGTAGTCATGATGATACCATATTCCCCAATTCTGAATGTAGTCTCTGCATAGTGTGGGACCAGCAAGCTTGAATGATGACTAATGTCTTTTTTTCCATGGGTATACTTCTATTTATCAATTAGTTATGGGTCAAGAACTGATGGCTATATTACACAGATCAAAAAAAAAATCAAAATGGTCCTTTCTGCCTTTTACAGCCAGGAGAATAATCTGTTGTGTAAGCTCAAGTTCTCATTTTACTGTATGTTAAAGTAAATATAATTCTTAGGGTTTCACATTATGTACAGCAAATTCCAAGAAGCTGGTGAAACAATAAGATACTTATGCTAGCAAATTCACAACCTTCTCATATATGCCATAAAGTGAAATAACAGTTTCTCTAATACCAGAGTCAGTTAAATATAATTTACATTTAGAAACAAAACCAGATCTCTATACAAATACACAGTGCCTATTATATTCAAAACTATTTTATAGACACACTTGTAGAGAAACACAGAGTTCTATTAAAGGGTGACAAGATGAATATTCATTTATCATTCTCACCCTTCAAATGAATATTTTTATCAGGTCTTAGACATGTCAGGATGCAATACTGCAATTGTGCTATTTCTTTTTCTTAGTGTATATTTCAGATTCATAGCCACTCTTAAAAATATTTGTCCAAAATCTTCTGTTTCAGTAGCAGAATAAAAAATAGACCTAAAGAATAATTGTTTCATTTTTTTTCATTTCTGATCATTGAGACATCATTCGTACTCCTACTAGGAGTCCTACAGTCTACCTCAGTGTTACCTAGTAGTGTTCATGATGATATTGGTTACATTAATATGATTTTGTCTTTATTCATTTATTTTTATTTTTATTTCCTATTGTCAACCGTGATTCATAACAGCCAGGGATATATGCCTGAAGTATAAAGACACCAGAAAACAAATTACACAAGATGGAGGTGTCACAGTGCAGCTGTAAAACTTCCCTCTATGTTAAACAATGTCTGATATATGGCATATATTGTAATAGTATGAGAATCACTTACAGTATGTCTGAACTGTGAATAGGTCTCACATCTTCAATGTCAGTTTTCCAGAAAGAAAAAAAGGTTTATCTGTCATAGTTATGGATGAGCAATTCAAAATAACAAAAATATATATCAGATGTTTTCACAAGTTTTAGATTAAGTGAACAACCATGTCATAAAACTGGCAGAGTTATTGTTCTATGTATTCCCTTCCAGACTTCTGAATGCTTGTGAGAAGTCTCTCTCATGCCTCCCTGTTGATGCAAAGGTGTAAATGACTACTATCATTTAGCTTCATATGATGATGTCATGTATCATCTTGTCACTGAGGAGGCAATCCTATTACACAGTAGATGGCCAACCTCCTTACCAGGTAATTTCATGTTAGGACTACTAGTTCTTTTTGGTATGGGGTGTCATGGAGCACAGCAGCATATGCCAAGGCATATAACTAAAGACAACATGAAATAATGAAAAGGTTTTGGAGCAGAATGACACTAGTCTTCTCCAAGAAATAGATTTAATGAAGTTAGTTTGAAAACCAGAGATGGCAAAAAATACACTGTGGTTTACAGTCCATTCTCAGTACAAGAGCACAAAACCAGCAATTTCTTAGACACAGTAGAAAAAAGCAATGGATAAGATGTTCTCATGAAACTTGCTTTCCATCTGCCTACAAAACTTTCTCCTGCAAGTGAAGAATAACACATGCTTTTTTAGATATGAAATATATTTCTATACATGTTATTCATGAATAGCAGTCAATAAAACAAACCTTTGATGGGACAGCCTGGTAGCAGGAAAAATAGCTTAGGAAATATCTTTCTTTAAAAATGTAAAGAGAAAGTGAGACAAGCCACAGAACTGATGTAAAACAAACAAACAAAAATATTAGCAAATGTGTAATGAAAGGGTCTTTACAGAAATAAATAGCCTCCGAAGGCTGCTTCTTGTCAGTTGTGGTAACTTTTCAGCTGTACAAAAAGCATTTATTACTTCACAGTTTGTCTTTTAATATATAATTAATGATAATAGTTATAATGATAACTTGATAATAGTTCTTCTGCTTGTTCTCAGTATAGCATCAAGAAAAACAAAGTATAACAATGACTTTAAGCTCTAAATAGGTATAATACTATCATCCTTTGAAAAATATTTCCCTTCTCCTAATTTTTGATAAAACCATGTCTTTGTCAACAATGACAGTTGAAGCAAGTAAAATTTTCAACTGAACATTCATAAGGAAAAACTAAAAACAGTTAGAAAAAGAGACTTTGATAATTTTTAATTATGAAGATTGGAACACTATCCTCTCAAGATGTAATCAATTTAAACTGTCCAAAACTTGAAATAGCTATACCTGATTTTCCTACCAAAATTTAAAAGATTCAAAATTTATTCTCTGTTCAAAACTAAAAACTGAAGAATTTTTATTACTCTGGGTTTGCACTCAGAAGGGCACTAGAGGAGTCACCCAGGCTCTGTTTGAAATTGTATGTGCTATTTGGTTATTACTAGATGAGCAGACAGGGGTAAACTCAAACACTTTCCCTAGGAAGAGAATTTATAGGGGTGAAAACTGTGGATTGTTCCATGGGACACATTACTGGATGTTAAATCTGAACTAATGAACAGTTTAATCCCAATATTCTTAAATGAAGTACTATAATTACACTAATGACAAAAGTACATAATTTAACTTCTA
>JANIJG010006964.1:0-36000 GCA_024611175.1 Megaceryle torquata | reverse complement strand
CCCCCCCCCCCCCCCCCCCTCCCGAATTATACTTTGGAATATTTTTTCTGTTTTAATGAAAGTGAGTTCTTGTCTTTGACGATGTATCATACCTGTGGCTTGTGGCATTTATTAAGAATGAAGCTCAGATCCAAGTTTTCCTATTTTTATTTTTAGGAGAGGAAGGCATTGTTGGAGAAAGATCAGTTTGGTAACATACTGGTAAAGAAACATTTGGTAAAGAAATCCATACACCGTGTCATGTAGCACAGTATCATGTCTCTAATAGTCAGCCAAAGCAGTTGCTGAAGATGGGATGAGCATACTGTAAACCCCATTTTCACTAATTATCCTGAACTTCAGGAATCAAAATTTTGGAGTCTTTCCTTATGTTTCCAAGCTGACAGAACACTTGCTAAGTGTCAGGAGGGAATATGTCCTGAAAATTTGAAATAAGTTTTTCCCTAGGCAACATCAGCTGTTTCTTAACATTCCTAACTTTTTAACACCTGGGAATAAATCAATTCTGGAGAGACTAGTCTTACACTAACCCTAATGTGTTGTTACTATATCTAATGCCTTCAAAAAAACCAACTTACTGTTTCTGTAATTCTTTTTCTAAAATGATAAATAGCCAATTTTTCTTATCTGAGAAAAATGAAGATAAACTTTTTTTTTATTTCACTGCTATATTGTCAGGGCTTTAAGTTTGTCTGCACATATTACTTTCATTTGATAAATGTTTCTTCTTTCTCATTATATAAAGACCTACATATGACATGTGGTGACTTTTTCCCTTTATATGTAATTAATTTGATTCATACAAATATAAATTTTTAAGGTATTTTCCAAAATCAGGCAAAGCAAACATGCGTTTACTAGGAAGTTAACAGACAGTGTCAGCATCCTTTCCTTTCTTTAATTCTCAGCTAGCATTATATGTGGTCCATAAAGCCCAAGGCAGAGAGATAAAAACAGCCACTGAAGTCAACAGGTAATTATTAGTAGTACACAGAGGTAAACTTTTCTATTTTGAAAGGAAATGTTTTTATATAAAGGCATCAAGAGGGCATCCAGCGTCCTTTCAGAACAGATTTTTACTAGATAGCATACAAGTACTATTGAAAGAGCTACATTTTACAGAGCTGTTTCACCCTCCTTCAATGATGCTGTCATAAAAAAAGGGGACAGATGTTTTGGATGGATATAAAAAGAAGGTTTAGTGGCTGTTCACTTCTGCTTGCCCTCTACACTCTCTTGGGAGAGAGAGCAATCCTAATATATTGCTCTTCCTTGACACAGTTATTGCATCTTTCCTATTCCTAATTTACTTTTTGGGGCATATGAGCCCAGTAATGCACTGTAATATAATGACTGTACAAGATGAGAGGTGTTTCTCCATGTTTTCATATGGCTTTCTTCTAGTCTGTGTCATTGACACATACATACAGAAAAAAGTCAGTTATGGAAGAACATCTGCTACATAATATCAAATTAATACAGTTACAGTTTTAAAATGTTTCATTTTTCATTCCAGTGATCAGTGTAAAGCAGATTTGATATTCAGAGTGCAAAGGTAAAAATACGTATTGGTAGATGTACAACAACCACAGTGAATTTGAATGCCTGTTACAATATCTCATACATAGAAATTTTAGTTGTAAATGCTTTGCCATATTTTCCTTTTGATGTAAAACTCTTCTACCTCAGACTTTTCTATGTATTAATAATCTGTAATGATTTGGTAATTGTCTTATATAAAGCATAATATTTTTTTCTTAGTTTTACTGTTTAATTCACCTGAGACAATTATTTCTGTCTGGCACCACATTGCTCCTGTTCCCTCTGCTGAGTGGTGAACAGTCAGCAGTGGTGGCTCTCCAGGCATGTTCTCTTCACTGCCTATGGAGATGGGTTGGGCAGGTGGCTGGCCTCCTAAAGTTGTGATCCTGTAAAATGGGGTTACAAATAATGTCTAAGCTGCCACCAGGTATAGTCAAGGTTAGATGGCTCACAGAAATTTCACTAGCTAGCTCAAAGCTAACTCAAGCTGTTTTTATTTCTAGTTTTATTATGCACCCCTGACCTGTAGAGACATATAGTTATTTTTTCTATTTTTCTAATGGGGTTACAACATGCAGGAGAACTGCAAAGGTTTTTTCATCCTGACAGAAGAGGTTCATAGTCTTTACCTGAAGATCCCCTTTCTCTCTCAAGTTGATTGTGTAGAGAAGTGTGGAGTCTAATACAAAGCCTAAATTTCTTGGTACATGTGCATATGATTTTATATATGAGTAATTTCAAGATTTGTATATGACAAGTAAAGACGTAGATCCTAATTTATAATATAAATCATATCCATTTTAAATGTAACTTAAAAATGCCATTTATCTTCTGAATGCCAGACTCAGTCATAATCACCATGGAAAGTTTAAGACAGAAGTGTAGTAAATAGCATTGTATAGAGGCTTGAAAGTAAATGTACATAATGTAAGATGGAAAAAAATGGTATTACTGTATATAAAATTAGAAGAAAAAGGTTTCTGTGAGCTGAGTATTTAGCAGCTTGTCCTTTCCAAGTGGCATTCTTACCCGAATCTTTCCTCGTACTCTTAGAGAATAATTGACATGAAAGCTGGTATAACATTTTCATACAATGTATGCTGCCTGACTATTCCAATATATTTTAATGTATTGCAATGCTAAAAGCAGCATAGCACAAGACTGTACTTCTGCTACGCTGCAGAAGTACAAGACAACATCTTTTAGTTATTTTATAACCTAATTATACACTTCATAATTTTTAACGTGTTGTAGTAGTAAGGAGAGGAATCAAAATACTGGAGGTAATTTTAAATTGAGTGGACCCTACTAGAAGCAAATTTAAAGAGTGACTGTCAGAGCTGTACTTTTGTAATTGGATGTGAAGTTTGGTGTGAAAAGACAGGATCCACCATCATTTCACCAACTAATGTGAACCCAGATGGAACTGCTCTCATGTTCAGAAATGTGCTGCAATGTAGATAGGGAAAAAACTACCTAACCAACAACCTAACCCAAAATCTGTAAATGGATTTTCCTACAAGAATTTATATATGAAGTGGTTTCTGGATACCTACCGCTGTGTTCACAAAATGCAATACATGAGCTTAATTGCAAATCTGTTTTAAAAGGTTTTGAAGAGTACAAAGCCATTCAGTTTCTAGGTAATGGTTAATTTTCAAATTGGTCCATAATGAAACTTCTCTATTCTGAGCAGCATTATGCCTTGTGTTTCTCTTTTATCTCCCAGTAAGGCATTTTCTTCTGGTGGATGAGTGACAGGTTTACAAGGGTGATCATACACAGGCAGAGAACATTGAGTCTGTAAAGAAGCATCAAATGCTTATCCTTTAATAAAGGCTTTTTTCTTTTCACCCACTACACCTTTCAAAGCAGTAAGCTATACAGCAGCATCCATGAATACAGATTTTGACTTCCTCATATTCTAGAAAGCTTCCTGGGTTTTAGTCCACACTTACATGCCCAGAAGTCTGGAACCCAGTCCAGGCAGTATGTCTTGCATTAGCCACGTGTTCTGTTAGGATTAGCTGAGTCATGAACTGGTGTTGAGGAGAAAGAAGTGGTTTAGGTTTGTGCTGAAATGAAGTATGGGAGGGTCTGTCGTCTGACTACTTATTGCAAATAACCTGCAGCTGCAGGTTATTAGGGGTGGAATAAAGTAGTGTTAGCTGCAGTTATAGGGGGTTCTGCTTTCTGCAAGTATGTTTGTTTTGTTTTCCGGCAAGATTCAGTTTCTAACTGAAGGAAAGGGGTGGCAGCTCCATTATAGATTAGTCTGTCATCAAATCATACCTTGAGTTCATTCATTTACCTTTCATTTACCCAGAGAACTCCCCGATTCCTTCCAGACTTTGTTTTGCTACCTTCTGCTTCTCTTGCAAAAGTACCTGTATAGATGTACCTGTTCTCTTGGATTTGGGCAAGTTGTACAGAGCTTGCAGCACAGAGACATTGCTATGGAGTAAGGTGTAACTCTGTGTGTAGCTTAAATGTATCTAATGTGACACTGCTGCTAAAGAATGTGTGTTGACATGGCCACCCAGCCTGCTGGCATCTCCTGACCCAGGTGCACAACCTGTGACAACTTAAAGAAAAAACACCATGGTGCAATGAGGCCACCTCACCCATTCATCTGAAAATGCTGAGCAGAATGAGGATGGGCTGCTGGTGGCCACATTGTCCTATGGATACATCTACACTGGGGCCTCTTGGCAGCCAGTCCTGGTGAGATGTGCAATAAGGTGGCTGTATTTACTGTGCCCTCACGATGTGGGTGTATGAGTTGCCTTGAAGTGGTTGGAAAGCTCTAAATTCATATCAGCATCATCACCTCCCTTTTGTAGACATGTCTTTGAGCTTATTACAGCACTTTTTTTTGAGATGAGGGAGAGCAATGTGTGTCTCCATGGAGTGTTGTAAGTTTACATCTAAAAAACCTTGAATCTTGGTGGAAAAGTAAATTTTAAATGCACAAAAATCTTACTGATTGTAAAACTGAGGGGAAGGTGGGAATTAATGTCTGAATTGACTCTAATTGGAGTTATTGCAACCTACAGATTTTTAATGGGTAGGAAGTAAAATGCTTGTTAATATTTATCGTATTTTTAAAGGGTAATGCCATAATTCCCCTGGGTAGCTGACTTCATTATGTGTGCCTGATCTTTAAATTGCCAAGCGGATGAGGTGAATGCAAGGTGTAGTGATAAATTGTTTGCTTGGTAGGCTCACCTTAGTGCTCTTTCTTTCAAATCTCAGGCATCGTCAGTGTTTCTTCCAGCGTGTTTAATATTTTAAGAAGTGGTAGTTGCAACAATATGTAAAGGGAGCTGACAATAATAATCTCAAAGTACTTTCCTTTTCTTGTGAGTCCATGGGTGTTTGCTGGATGTGGAGAAGCACAATTCAAGACTCTTTGTTAGGATAAGGCATAAAGCTGTATAGAATAATACCACCTGGGAGTATCTCCTTTCTTTAGGATCATTGAAAGCTGATATTTTATCCTACTGTGTACCTAATTGCATTAAACACGGTTGTATTCCTTTTCTTCCCCTTTAACTGTTGTTTTCTTCTTTTCTAAGCCTTCGTTTTTAAATGTTTTTTGTCTGCTAATTTGCTATTTGCACTACAAGTCTTACTTTTTTTGTCATAGGTGAACACAATACAAAATAGTTTTTTTCTGATTAACTTAATCTGACATACTAGACATACTTAAATCTTGTTCACATGAATAGGATGGCAGCTTAGCTTTTTTGCCAGATGAACATCTGAAAAGGTAATGTTTCGTGATTTAGAACTGGTGAGTATTGATAAACCCATATAAACCCAAAATAAAATTGAAAAATATCACATGAAAGAAGATTAAACCCTTCCTGAAAAAATATTTCTTAAGATTTTTTTTTTTTTCCCTTTTTGGTGTTTTTCATAGTGTCAAACTAGGTAAGTGTCTTGATTTAGTATTCTGTGTGGTTGTCAAAATAGGAAATTAATGTTTTACTGAATTGAGTTTTAGGATGATGTTATACTTACTAAATCAGTTGTTTCTTTTTATTTAGATGACTTCTCGGTGTCAGTTTTGGGAAAAAACAAGTCCAACACAGTAGTTATGTAATTTTAATTCTGGTGAGAGAGCAATTGCCTCAACTTCAGATAACTTCTGAAGGACAGTTTCGGGTAGTAGAGCAACTTAGTGATTCTATTTTGAATTGCCAGGAGCTTGAATGGATATACAATTTTTTTGGTTTTACCTGTGCTATTGAGGAGAATTTTTCAGGAAGAGGATGTTTGAGGCTTAATGTCTTATTAATGAACTTTTGTGCTTCTAGCTAGCATTAGTGAAATTGTACAGGTAAATAAATCAGTGAAGCAAAATAGTACATTTTGAATTGGTTCACATTTCTACATAAATTAAACCAATAATCAGGATGGATACTGGCTTCTGGTTTATTGTTAATACCATATACAACTACAAAGTTTTTAACACATTTGACTTTCAGGTTTGGACATTTTGTTCTTCAAGTTTTCAGATTCTGAGAAGCATTCAGGTATTTGTAGGCTTTTGAAGCTACCTCAAAAGAATAAACCCCTATGTTTGAAAGCAATCTTCTATTAAACACGATGTCAGTTTATTTTGAAAATGCTTTGGTTTATTTTAAAAAGAAGGGGATTCAGATCTTTTTTTTCAAGTAGGATGAGAGGACTCCACTTGTAATTATCATACTGAGGGTTGGTGGAGGCTGAGATCTTGTTCAGATAATTATATGGCATGCTGCTGTAATGCCTGGGGTACTTTTATTTGATTGTTCAGCCAGGAGAAGATGAGCAAGCCTGTAATGGGAAAATCACTTACATGGATGGAAATTTCTGAGGAGTATATAAGATGAATTGTTGAAATATCTTTGATTAGAGAAAGGGTCCTAAGAAGGGACTGATGGGAAAGTCACTGTGAGACTAAAAGTAAGCAACGTATGGCTGGGAGCTGAAGATTCTCTCAGATTTGCAGCATTGTGAAAAGTTGCACTTAAGTTAGAGAAGGGTAAAGACTGTCTTAGGATTCTGTATTATTGTGGACGTTGGTACCCAGAAAGGGCTTTTTTCCTTAGGTGTTGCCAAATTCACAGAGCAACCAAACCAAATAGGTACAACCAACTTCTGTGGTGGACAATGAAACAGGCTCCTCTGGGTGCTGGCATTTCTTGTACCTACTTTGCATGCCTGCCTCAGTGCTCGAAGATGCTGACTTGGTGAGAGGCAGGACCTCATGTTCTTCCACCAATACAGCCTCACCTTCCCTTGTGCCCCAGGCTGAAGTGCTGTGGTGCTCACAATCTGTGCTGGAATATCAGCTTTGCACTTTGTGTGAAATAACTGTATCTAAAATAATTATATGGAGAGCAGGATGAGGGGGCAGACCTGCTCTGTGACCCTTCTGTGCCTACCAAGTGTGATCAAAGAGTCTGTTGAAAATTCAGTGATGTTTTTCAGAAGTGTGTTTGTATCTTTTTCCACAAGTTACTTAATGGGATTTGCCTGTTACTAGATTTTGGTTTAAGCACTTCTTCCTTGATGTTAGTCAATAAAGCATTAAACTAATTGGCTTAAGATTTCAACCTATCTAAACCTACAATTATTCTTATAGCACTTACATATGGTTTGAGTTCACAATAGAAAGTAGTAATAATTATAAAAGTCTATCAGCCAAGAATTTAATGTAGTGGTGGCCACAAAAGCACAAATGCAGTTACTCGGATTTTGTGCCTGTTTGTGTGCAAGGCCCCTAGATTTCTTTTCTTACCCATCTAAATAAGAGAAGTAAGCATTTCTTTGGGACATTACCTGGTATTAGGGCATGGATCAGGGCCACTCTGCTCAAGGAAGATCTATCTGAGTGCTTCATCCACTACTCTCCTAAGATCTGCATGCCTCAGCAAGGTTGAGTCAAGACTTAGACTTACACTAATGTGATTGTACACTGTCAGAGCGGGCTCATACTGACTAATGTGTCAGTACTGTGCTAAAATGGACAGGGTAGATGTTTGCAAGGTGGAGCACTGTGGCTATTTCTTACCAAGCTACAAGTTGTCCTAGGATGAGTGTTTCACATCTTAGAAACTCAACTACAGACGTGTACATGAGTCACCTTTAAGAAGACTTCTCGTTGTCTAAAAGAAAAAGCTAATTTTATTTGAAGAAGAAATTCAGATGTGACTGATTCATCTGACCTGACATTCAGGCAGGTGTTTACAAAGCACATGGTTGATCAGAGTATTACTCAGCTGTGAAAAAAATTACCCCATTTCTTTGTAAATTCTCAGCCAAAAGATGGTCTGTTTTTGAAGTAGTGTGTGCCATGACTTCTCTATTTGGAATTAGCTTTTTCTCCCATCAGCTAACCATTTTGCTGAAAAATATATTTGCCACATTTATTCTCCAAGGTGCTGAGCGATCATGTGGCACTCTCAGAAGTGCTTCTGACATTCATATTTGTTCACAATACTAAGTATTTTTCAGCATTGAATTCTGGTTACTTTTTTTTTATTGTCATCTTTGATTTCTGCATCTGAGTCTGCCTGCCTAATATTATTCTTTTCAGCTTCTGTACTGTAGTTTAGTGAAAGTTTGAAACATGCATGTAAAGGATTAGTCTGTTGATTCTTTCCCAGCATTCGTCAGAGCTGCCTACAATGTTCCTTTGCATGAGCTCCCTTTGCTTGAGTGACAACTAAGAAACAAACTGTCCCATACTCTTCTTTTGCCATACAGTTGCTTATTGATTTTACAAAGATTGACATGCAAAATAACAAGCAATATTTGTTCTAACAGAGCAGTCAGTTTCAATTTGCATTCAGACATGGTACAGGCTAATAAGAAAAGGAGGAGTTAGCTCAAAATATAATTACTTGGGTTGCGTTACACAGTTCCCCATTCCTTTGATTAGTATTTAGGGCTACATATAGAAAAAAGTATTTTAAATAATTAATAAACTGGTACATTGAGTTTCATAAGCCAACAGTAATCCTAAAACAAAGCCTCAAAGCCCTGACACTTTGAACAAAACTCAACAGCTGCCAAACCTTTCCCAAACTGAGTCTTGTTGTATGTGAAGGGTTGTATTATGTAATATGCAGGTAGGAAAAATACTTATTTAAGACATTCAGACCTTAGTTATCAAATTGGCCTAGTGGAAACTAAACCCACTCTTCCTTCTTTCTGTAAAATGTTTCTGGCTTGAAATAGCTTTATCATCCTGCTCTTCCATGCTCTTATGGAATTAGATAGAGGATCTAGCAGTTAGGTTCAACTCTTTAATTCTGGGACAAGCAACAAAACATATAAGCTTAACTTCAGCAGTATATATACCAAAGGAAAACTCTTCATATAGACTATTTGGAAAGATTTACACAATTTAAAGAGTGAAGGAGAGCTCACTTTGAAGAAGTAATGATGCTCCTGTGGATTCAAGTATAGATCTGTGTAAAATTTTCATTTTTGTGTGGAAAGAAAAAAAAACCCAACAAAATAAATAAAAAATATCAACCCATGAATCACAGAATGTCTTTGAATGGAAGAGATCTTCAAGATCATCTAGTTCAGCCTTCGACCCAACACTGGAAGCTCATCACTAAACCATGCCCCTCAGCACCCACCATGTTCTCATTTAAATGCCTCCAGGATTGGTGACTCGACCACTGCCCTGGGAAGACCATTCCAATATTTGATAGCCCTTTCAGTGAAGAAATGTTTCCTAATATTCAGCCTAAACCTCCCCTGGCACAGCTTGCATCCATTCCCTCTGGTCCTGTCACACATCACTAAGGAGAGGAGGCTGTCCCCCTCCTTGCTCCAACCTCCTTTCAGGTAGTTATAGAGAGCAATAAGGTATCCCCTGAGACTCCTCTTCTCCAGATTAAACAACTCCATCTGCCTCAGCTGCTTCTCACAGGACTTGTGCTCTAGGCCCTTCATGAGCTTCGCTGCCCTTTTCTGGACACACTCCAGCACTTCTATGTCCTCCTTATAGTGAGGGACCCAAATCTGAACACAGTATTCAAGGTGTGGCCTCACCAGTTCCAAGTACAGGGAGACTATTACCTCCCTATTCCTGCTGGCCACAGTGTTCCTAATACAAGCCAGGATGCCATTGGTCTTCTTGGCCACCTGCATGTGCTGATGACTTGTATTTAGTTGACTATTAATCAATACCCCCAGGTCTTTTTCCAACTTGCAGCTTTCCAACCACCTATTCCTAAGTCTATAGCTTACCATGGGATTGTTATGACCCAAGTGCAGGACCAGCACACTGAAGTATACTCAAAAGATGCTGAACTGTGATGCTGAAATTAAAAATAATAATAAAAAGCCCAAACCACCACCACCAACAACAAAAAAAACAAACCAAAAAACCCACAAAAACCCCCCCAACAACAACAAAAAAAATCAGATAAATTTAAAAGAACGTGCCTGATTTGCTTAGAAATCCTCCTGTAGAAAAATATTACCAGTATAGGACGCATTTTCCGAAGGGCAACAAGATTCGGTGCAAGCAATCCAGGCACCTTGGAACCAATGTCAGTTATTGGTACACCCCACACATGCTAGATTGGCTAACCAAGTGTGATAGTGTCCTGGATCAGTTATGAAAAACAAGAAAGCATTTTGTTCAACTGAATGTGGCAATTCATCTGTGACAGCCTTAACTATAGGGACTGTGAAATACTGCAGTTCAAAATCAGAGGAAGTCAGGTAGCAGAGCATTGACCCTGGGCTTCAGGAGAGCAGACTTTGGATTCTGCAGGGAAATGGAAGGTGGGGTCCCAAGGAAGGCAACTCTGAAGGGCAAAGTTGCTCAGTAAAGCTGGGAAGTCTTTAAGGACAGCATCTAAAGGTCCTTAAAGATAGCATCCTCCAAGCAAAGACTGTCCCTTCCTGATACTCAGGAAAGATAACTATGCCAGGAGACCAGCTTGGATAAAAAGGGAGCTCATGAATGAGCTCTAGCACACAAAGGATGTACACATCACATGGAAGCAAGGTTGAATCACAAAGGAGGAATTTGGAAACACTACCTACCCTTAAATGGATGGTGTTGGGAAAGCCAAAGTCGAAATGGAATTGGAAGTAGTAAGGGATGCTCAGTGAAAGAAAAGTTTTCTAGTGCCACATGAATAGTAAAAGGCTAAACAAGGAAAATGTGACCTTATTGGTTAATAGGGTTGGTGATTTAGTAACAGGAGCACAGATAAGGCTGTTAGACTCAATGTCATCTTTGCTTCAGTCTTCCCTAGAAAGGTTTCCCAGGTCTCTGTGCTTAGTGGAAGGCTTGGAGGAGGAGAATGATGAACAGTGCATGTGAACGGAGCCAGGGATCAGTTTTGAGAGCACAACCTATACAAGTCCATGGGAACAGAGTAGCTGCATTCACGGCTGCCTAGAGAGCTGACTGATATACCTGCAGGGGCACTCTAACATCTTGGAAAGTCAGTGAGATCAGGGTAGATACCCAATGAGTGGAGAAAGGCAAAGGTTGCTCCTATCTTCTTAAAAGGCAAAAAGGATGATCTGGGAATATACAGAGGTTCAGCCTTACCATGACCCCAGAGTTTTTTGTAGAAGAGGTCCTCTCGGAGCACATTTCTGGGCATGTAAAGTGGTTGCGAGCAGCCAGCGTTAATTTATGAAGAAAAAAATCATGTCTGACAAACCCAACTGCCTTTTTTTTGGATAAAATTACTGGATTTGTGGGCAAGAGTAGAGCAGTGAATGTCATTTACCTCGACTTTAGCAAAACTTTCAACACCATCTGCCACACTGTTCTTCTGTCCAAGTTCAGACATTCCAAACTAAATCAGTGAACTACCAGATGGGTGAAGAAAACAGTTGGACGGTTAGGCTGAAGTTCAGTGATTGTACTCTGTGGAGGTCAGTTACAAGTGCAGTACTGCAGGGGTCTGTCCTGGGTCCTATCCTATTTAATCTTTATCATTGTCACCATAAACAAACTGAGGCCCTCAATATGCTTGAGAATAGGGCTGCCATCCAGAAGGGCCTAGACAACTAAAAGGAGTCATGAAATCCAATAAGGGCAAATGTGAAGGCCTACATCTGGGAAGGACCATCCTTCTGTAACTACACAGTCTGGGGAGTAGCTGTGCAGAGAAGAGCTGCAGGTCTTGGCAGACAGCAGGCTGGACAGAGCTAGCAGTGAGACGTGGCCACAGAGATGGCCAACTGCGTCCACAGCTGCATCAGCTGGAACACAGCCCAGGATACTGGGACAGTAGTTGTCCCCTTCTCCACACAGCACCTGAAGTCCTGAGTCTATGGCACTTACCCACTCCAGTACAAGGAATAATAATTGATAATTCAAGCCCAGCACAGGGACACCAAATTGGTCAGTGCTGCAGCAGGCTGAGGAAGAAGGACTTGTTCATCCTGGGACAGAGATGGCCTCAGAGAACCTAGCATCATGCCCAAGGTGCCTTCAAGGAGGAGACTGAGAAGTCTCAACCAAGCTCTGAAGTGTACAATAAATGAACAAGACATAGTGGCCATAGACTGGAAAATAGAAGGCTACAACCTTTTATAAAGCAGAACTTTCTCATCTCAGGAAGTCACTTGGGTGGTGGGACAGGTTGTCCATGGAGGCTATTTAGGCTTCATCCTTTGAGAGTTTCAAGATACAAGAGGGTAAAGCCCTGAGCAACCTGGTCTTATCTCAGCGATGACCCTCCTTTGAGCAGGAGGCTGGACTATATACCTTCTGAGGTCCCTTCCAACCTGAGTGATTCTGTGATTAAATAGAAACAAAATTATATTTAGTTTTCATGTCAGGTAATATATTAATTTTTGTGTCTTCAGACAAGATTTTTAAATTGGGAAGTGAGGGATTGAGGTATCTTAATTTGTAATGTGTGCTCTTTCCAGAGTTTTAACATCAATTTTAATAGGTACTGGGTATGCAGAGGCAGAACAGATGACAAGAGGGAGATTAATCTTCTGAGTTGGAGGTATCTTCACTTGTTTTCAGGCAAAAGAAAGTATTTTATTTAAGAGTTGGAGCCCATACCCTTCAATTTCTTGGAGATAAACTGGTTCCAGCGTGATTATTTACTGTATGTTTTATTGAGTATAGTGGTTAATGTTTCTTTGACTGATTGTTCTGACAGAAATTTCTTATGTAGTCATATAAAAATAAAAGGAGGGAGAGAGCTTGAATTATCAGCCTGACAAATAACAAAATCATAAATCCACCAGTGGGTTGCTTTTTCTTCCCTTGAGCCTGACATTATTTTCTTCTGATTGAATTTGTATCTTCTGAAGAGTAAAGAAAAAAAATTGCATCCATGTTTTGCAAATATAAGAATCTGTGAAGCTATTGGCTCGATTATGAAACTTGAATTCAAGCACGTGGTTGGTTAGTCATACAAATATTCCTCAGGTAAGCCAGTATCCTATTCTTAGGTGTCAGGTTTTTATAACTGTAATATGATGAACAACTAAGATATTTTGAGCTGATGTGAACATTAGAGTCATAATTATAACTAGCCTGGTTGTGTGGTTCCTTTCTGGTTAGTGTTTCCAATCTACGCTTACTTAAGTGCTCTGAAAGCACAGTCTGTTCTTTGCATAGGAAAATGCTATCAAAAATACGGGGCAATTTCATGTTGAATATGTTATCATATTGAATATTCCATTTCTCCTGACTCTCCATTAAAACAGATAAAATCTAAAAAGACCAAGGGCCTAACCTGGTGTATTTGTTACCGCCTGAGATCTGCCCACAGCTCTTCCTTGAGGCATGCAGGAAGATTTGACAAGCAAACCTTGCCAGATGGCTAATGCTTGAAGGGAATGTTTTGCTACAAACATAGCAAAGTACAGAAATGTTAAAGTATAGCAGAATTCTACAGGCAGAGGACTTCACTGTACTTTGAAGTACATGCTCATGTATTTCACCTTCTGGAGTGGGGGCACAGGGCTGAATTGGCTTTTCAAATACCATAGGCATATCTAGCATTAGCACGCACATTTGTGGTGTTGACTGAATAAAAAAATGAACAAAATTTATGTAGGTGCGTGCTGTAGGAAATTAAGGTGCCTCCAATCTGCAGGTTCCTCACTGTATTATAGATGTATGACGCTCTGGACAGGGAGGAAGAATGTCTATAAAGGGAAGGAAAATTTGGCAAAGCTGTTAATCTTGAGTTGTCACCATGCTGCACTCCCTGTGAGAGTGGACAGGAGCTTGCTCAAGGTAAATGCCAGCTGGTGGCAGTTGAGAGAGCAGTTTGTTGTACCTCCTTTGTCCCCATCTCTGCCCTTGATTACAGCTGGTGAGCAAAAAAGTATCAGTCATGAAGGCAGCTGCTCCAGCCACGTAAAAGACTTTTGAGTAGAAGAAATTATATTTGATGCATTGGTTGTTTTGGGTGTGTCACCAACATAAACTTTTTGCAGTAACAAGGCTGCCGTCCACAAGGAGTATAATATTCTGTGAAATAGTTGTCCTTGGACAAGCACTAAAAGCTTCTTCTATACAGATGAATGTGCAGAAAATAGATTAATGTCAGTATTGTGTATTTGTAATTTGTCTTTTAGAAATTGTGTTTCAGGATGAATAAACTGAAAAATATTAGTTCCATATGTAATAGGTATGTGTTGTTAGTTTGCTATATCTTGTATTATCAGTTGTCTTAGATTTTACATGCTTGTGAGGAAAAGAGCCTGATTTTAAAATGTAAGGATCAAGCCCTTAGTTGTATTTCCAGAATATGATCCATAAAGTCTAGAAGTGTATGCAACTGGTGCATACATCCATGTTTTACATTGTCAAAGTCCAGCATCACATTTCACGTGGATTTTGACAAGGTGGAGGAATTGTAAGGATTCCTACAACTACCCAGGTCCATGGTTCTTGAGAGAACTCTTACCCAACCTGATGTATAACGTTGTGATCTGAGGTGATGTTGGTATCTCTCACAAATTTGCAAACTTCTACATTCACTTGCTCTTTTCTCTTCTTTCCAACTGCCTTCTGTCATAGTTATTTAATATTAAAGTCTTAACTACTATATATATCATCATACCAATGCTTAGACAGCTGAATAGTTTGACCAACCTTGAGCTTTTGGATATCAATACCAAGGAAAAGCAAGAACTCTGAATGCTTGTGTTACTAGAAAGCATCCCATGATCACTTTCTAAAACAATCATGAAATTCTTTGTTTCCCAAACTTTATGTAAGCAACAAATCATAGGTCTCTTGGAAAAAAGAAACCTCAGCAAACTGCAGAGGAGTTTTACTCTTGTAACCTATGGAGCATTTCTTCCCTTGGTGATGCTGAGCTGCTTGAGAAGTCCAGAATTTGCTTTCTTTACTCTAGGAGAATGATTAGCTTAGCCACTAAGTGTGGTGGTGTCCATCGTCTTTGGACAGCAGCACATTTGGATCTGTAAATGGATGTTAGAAGATACTGTGTTGCAAAGGAGTTTTACTTGTTGGCTCTGAATCACACTTGAAATGCATGAATATTCAATGTTAATTTGACAGGTGAATGCCATGAAGTTACAGAATAATGTGCCTAAAGTTACTGTTTGGAAAATCAAATTCAAACCATATTCACTTAAATGCTAAAACAGTTTTTCTGCTATACTTGCAAAAGCTATGAACCTCTTTATTTATTTGAAAACCCCTTTTTTTAAACATGAAGTAAAATCTAATATTAGTAGTCTGTGAGGACCACATGTGCCATGTTTCAAAATGTAGCAGTTATTCCTGTAGTCTTTCCCTAAGGAAAAAAAAAGGATAAAAATATCCACCTAAGAACATTATTCTTCACTCTTTGACTTTTGAAGGCAAGGGAAAATATACTGTAAGATTACCTACAGTGCTACCAATTAGTGTCTGGTAAAACACTGCATAGGGGAAATTATTTGCAGTATGAGGGGGCCAAATACTTGTTCAGAACATATTGATAAATAATGTACCTCAGCAGCTTCCTGTGGTGTTTAATCTTAACTGTTTCAAAATGTTTTCCATAACTGTATGAATAAACCACTCATTATACACAGTAAAGTGTATTTCATTATTTTCTTCCCCGCATTTGATATGATTGATCATGTAGCATGCCTCACCTCTAGAAGAGAAGAAATGAAAAGCTAGCAATGCATGCCAATCACTCTTCCTTCAGAGGTGGAAAGATCCATTTAAGCTGCACAAGCTTAAAAACCCCTGTAAGTCCATTCTGAAACCAGAACTGTATGAGGTTTCTGTAACTCCATACTGAAGGTGCTTCTGTATTTCAAAGAGAGCCTCAGCTGAGGCCACAGGGAGGCACCCAGAGTCCCATGGGCACCCAATAGGGTCTCAAAGAATACTCACTGGAGTCACAAGTGTTTCAGGTGGAATCTTTATATACAAGGCATTCAGTCAATTGCAAAAGATAATTTAAATGAAACCAGCATTGCAAAGCACATTTAAATTATTTTTTTTTCTTGAAGCAGTTAGGATGGCTTGTATCATGTAAATAATGCTTTCTTTTAAATTTCATTTTAAGAAATCAAGTAGAGATTTTTGTTTTGGTTTGGTTTGATTTGGTTTTATGTTGGAAAATTCTATTTTGAGTGGTTTACAACTCTGCCAAATTTAAACATAGGAGTGAAACTACTGGTGCTGAGTGTTTACCTCAGAATGGTTTGCTTAGTGATTACTATCTTGTCTTTTTTTTTTTTTTAAGCCTCAAAAGAAATATGCTGAAGGAAATATACAGAAGTCATGCACTACTGAGGAATTTCCATTTCTATGTACTCTGGCAGGTCTTTGATGATCCATAGCTGAGTATGACTCATCTTAGATCTGAAATGGACAAGCATAGCCTCTTTTTTTTTTTTTTTTTTTTTTTTCCAAGCAACCACTCTGGTGTATGGAAATGAAAGTGCAATTAGTGACTGAGACATTTTGCCTGTACATAAGAGATTGAATTAAGATTTTATAGATAAATTTCCTTATTGAATACTCTGACTTTCAAACACTTGTTATTGCAAATTCAGCACATTCTAATATAGTGATTTGCAGTGTTAATTTTAGGTAAGCGGTTTGGGATGATCATTTGTTTATCCCTGTAGGTTGGTCATATGTATAGTGCAGGCTGAAGGCACATAAACCCAGATCTCCCTCTAGAGACAACTTTGTTTTGTTCCCTTCTTGAACTTTAAGGAAAATAACATGAAGGCTTGGAGAAAACCTGACCTCTTTCTGTAACAATTCCATACCAGCAATGGCAAGCCTGGATACAAGTGATTTCCATGAGATTTTTTGGAAAGGAAAGCAGATTTGTTTTGACTTTTGCCCTTTTCTGCTGAAAGTTGATTTGAAAGCCTGAATCTTTAATACCACTTGAGTATGGAGCTCCAAAACAAGCACATTTGGAAAGGCATACTGGTTACAATAGCTGGCTTTGCTGGCTACAAATTGCCCATCAGCACAGGCACCTTAATTAGAATTCCTCTTCACTGTATTGTTCATTGTGTATATTAAAGGATGTGACTATTTTGAAATGTGTGAATATTTTGTAATGGACCTAAGGACAACTGAACAAAGCAAAGTTGGAAATGAAATACTGATCCAGAAACAAGTGACACTCAGATATGTATGTACACTTGCAGTCCAGAAGGCTCACTGTATCCTTGGTGGTGTCAAAAGAAATATGGCCAGCAGGTTG
Source organism: Megaceryle torquata (assembly GCA_024611175.1). Lineage (NCBI taxonomy): Eukaryota > Metazoa > Chordata > Aves > Coraciiformes > Cerylidae > Megaceryle > Megaceryle torquata. The sequence goes on along the minus strand of JANIJG010006964.1, from coordinate 18,742 downwards.
AGGGAGATGATTCTGCTGCTCTACCCTGCTTTGGTGACACCCTGTGTGGATTACTGTGTTCACCTCTGGAGCTCCCATCACAAAAAATACATGAACCTGTTGGAGCAGGCCCAAAGGAGGGCCATAAAAATGATTAGAGGGCTGGAACACCTCTCCTATGAAGAAAGGCTGAGAGAGTTGGGTTGTTCAGCCCAGAGAAGAAAAGGCTCCATGGAGACTTTATTGCAGCCTTCCAGTACTGAAAGGGTGCCTGTACAAAAGAACAAAAGATGGGGACCAGTTTTTTTAAGCAGGGCCTGTTGCAACAGGACAAGGGATAATGGTTTTAAACTAAAAGAGGATAGATTTAGACCAGATATAATGAAGAAAATTTTTACAATGAGGGTACTGAGACACTAGAACATGTTGACCAAGAGGTGGTAGATGGTCCATACCTGGAAACATTCAAGGTCAGGTTGGAGGGGCTCTGAGCAACTTGATATAATTAAAAATGTCCCTGCTCACTGCACAGGGGCTGGACTTAGATGACCTTTAAAGGTCCATCCAAACCCAAACCATTCTAGGATATCTCAAAAGAGAAGGTAGCATGGGGTTTCAAGCCCCACTCCAACAAAACAGTGGATGTGTGAGATTTTGCTAAGATGAACAACCTTTTTAGTGGACAAGTAGTAGAAGAGCATCTTCTCTGAATTTACTGTAATGTTGGGAAGGCTTATGTAGTGTCAGATGTTACTTCACTGCCCTAGTACTTTCACCTGCTAGAACAGGTAATTCTGAAATCCATATGTTTGTTTGGTGTTACTAATATTTGTTTAACACTTCTTTTACACAGAGGAAAAAGCAGAGTTACATTGTGTTTCTAGAGATAATCCCAGGAATTTAAAGATGCCTAATGTTTCTCTCTCACTGTGGATGATGAATTCAGAGATCATTTGCAGTTTTGAGTAACTGGGAGCACATCTGTAACATCATTTTAGTGGATGCCAGGTCCCTAGCACCAGCTGCTTTGCTCTACAGATCTGTTCCTATTGCAGTAGGCCACATACTAATATAGATGCCAGGGGGTACTGTGGGCTGAGTTGTTCGTATTAGTAAAACTTATTTGGGTGGGATGGATGGGAGGGAGGAGAACGGGTAAAGACAAGCAATGGGAACATTAAACAGAAATGGAGCCTTTCATTTTTGCAGCATTTGTTCATTTTTGTTTTGCCTTTTTAACTTCCCATTTTTTCTAGAAAGTGTCTGGATTTATTTTGTTCTGGTTTTATTTTGGGGCTTTTTGTTTGTTGTCATTGGTTGGTTGGGTTTTTTTAACAAGGAAAAATCCTTCTTGACTGCCTTTTACTAATTTAGAACTAATAACCATTCTCTTAGGTACTAGCAAAGGGATGGAGGGGAAAAAGTTAGTTGAGATGGACTGCTGCTTTAAAGGTTTTTTCTTAAGACAAAATGTACTAGAAAAAAGAAACAAAAATAGAAAAAGCCATTCTTGTCTCAGGTGCTGGAAAGACGTAGGCAGAACACATGGTCTCATCAGCTGCTCTGCAATGTGGTAAACCTGTAGCAGGATTGAGCTGTTGAGAATATTACTGAGTTACCTCATTTGTCACAAGTTCACAGAAATGTTGCCTTGTGAAAAATATGGCCTTGCATGTCAAAGCCAGACTCTCAGAGAGGAGAGAAATATGGAACAGTGGAAAAGAGACATCTCCCAGGACTTGCTCAATGTTTAGACAGATGTGCTGGGCATGGTAGTAAAATCTGCATCCACCTGTCTGCTGGGTCTTGTTGGGACAACATTCAAAAAGTAAGAGTTTCCTCACTGTCCTGAAGGGTCTGTGGCTCTGGGGAATGATGAGCGATAGAGCACTAAAGTTGGTTCATCCTCTGAGTCCACTTGCTTCCACTGGTTTGCTTTCCAACAAAAGTCTTCTCCCACCCCTCCTCTTACTTCCCAAATAGATAAATTAGTCTAAAATAAGATACAATTTATTTCTCATTCTTTTGAATCCTTTATTGTCATTGCTTTGTTCACCTGGCACAATTTCTATTCCTTCTGTCAAAGGTATTAATTTTTTTTTTTTTTTTCCAGATTAAATCTGACATCCTGCTCTTCTTCTGAGCATTAATCCAGTAACATTAGGATGTTTGGATGTGCTATGGATCTTCACATTTTTCAAGAGTACAATCTGAAAAATACATACACTTATAAATAGTAATGTGGTGGTGCTTGTATTGTCTATCTGTATCATAAAGTTCCGGTGGTCAGTCTTCTGAAATCATGATGCAGTGCAGCCTCACTACCCTGTGGTACCCAGCCATTGCCTGAGCTGTGCAAATGCCACAAGTGGTCGCCCACATCTACTGGGGTGGGAGAATTGCTCACATGAGCAATCAGGAGCTGATCTGTGGGCTGCTGCTTCTGTTTGGAGACTTTGGCTGGGAGGAGACAAGATGTTACAGAGATGTGCTTCATTCCCAATAAAGAGTGGGTGAGACTCAGGCAGGCAAAAAAACTGTGATTCAATGAACCTTCTGAACAAAGAGAGGACAGAAAGAGAGGGACAAGCAAGGGTGCTTGGAGAATACATCAGTGTATACCATTTTAAAAATTATACTAGTGGTGTACTTGAAATAACTTTTTTTTTTTTTTTTGAAGCAATTACAGTTCCTCATACCAAAATACCCAAATGTTGTAATAAAAATGTGTTACTTAGTGCATTGTCTTTTTTTTTTTTTCTGTGATTTCCTTTATTTACTAGATAATGGATTGATCCAAACATCATAAGAAAAACTACAAATTAAAAAAGACCTTATTAATAGGTATATTGAACTATTTTTTAGAATTTGAGCTTACTATTTTCTCTGGTGCAGCCAATTCAACATTTGGAAGCCTGAAAGACTAGGGGAAGAAAAGAGCAAAAAGAGAAATTAGATAGTGATAGCTTGGTCTGAGACAACAGACAATGTAGAGTTTTATGGCTAAGTTAGTCAGGGTTTTGGCATGGACTGAAGAGCCATGCTCATGAATTTCAGTGCAGCATCAAACTGTCAGAGGGCATGCTCGCTGGGGCAGAGATTAGCAGCCCTTCATTTGTGCTTTGCTGAACCTGTTCTAGATATTATCCCTGGACAGACAAGGGCTCTATTCTGCAGCAGTGAGGCCCCAGCTGACAGGATGCTGACACTGTGGCACCGCTGCTTGATTACCCTTGCAGCACTGGCACAGTCCAGGGAGTGCTGATAAGAGTTGAGCCTGGATTTCATTTCCAGGTCTTGGGAGTACAACGTGGGTAAAAAAGAAAATTATCTGTCTCTTTCTCTGGCCAGGCTTGTAGCCCTCACCTAATAGCACTGTATGTATTCTATTTCAGTGATGTGAATACATTTGTCACTAACCAGGTTTACGTTTCATGATGAAAAATTCACTTTAGAACAGTGATTTAGGAGGTAGTTGTATAAAACTCATATGTAGGAATCAAGATTGATATTAGCGTGTCTGTGCTTAAGATTGCTTTATATTTGTACAAGTTTAGTAGGCATTTTTAAAATAATTTAATACATACAAATTATTTATTCATTTTTTTCTATTCTAGCCAAAAGTGTCCTGAGCTTTCCTCCAAGCTCTCTGAAAACAGTAAAGACAGAAAGTACACATCATGAAAGAAAACTAAGAGGTCAGATGAAACATTAAAATATTCCCCTGTAGGCAGTATCCCACTATTCATGGGTATAGCTGGTAAAGAAAATTTTCATATATGCTTCAACATGTAAATAAATAAACATAACAATAAAAGGCAACCAGATGAAGTAGGTGGTGTATTTTCATGTCAAGTTATATGATGCACAAATACATTGGGAACGTGGAAGCCTTCATCTGCTTTCTCATATTTATTGCAACAGGTTACTTTCAGCTGGCGCAACTGATCAGTGAAGCTACTGTTTTCATGAGTTGCTTTAAAAGTTTCTTCCATTTTTGTAGGCTTCTGCTTTTGAAATATATATATATGTAACTGGTATAATACATTATATCTTAACTGAAAAGTCTGTTTGCAGCATTCGTACAAAGCACTATAGAAATCCCAGGGCAGCCTACCATTTACAGAGGAGGAAGGGGACAAAGTTTATAGGTGCTCTAAACAAATTGAGAAAATCCTGAGTTAAGAGTCCAGGGTTTTGTAATCATGAAATTAAGGTTTGTATTCTTGAAATGGTTTCAGATAAAAAGCTTCATTTTAATTTGAAAATAAATGTAAACTGTAATTATAAGGACAGCATCAAATTCCACTACGTCTGTGCTGCTGAGTATTATTTTGTGTGTTTAGAAAGCCTTTCAATGAGGTTTCTGAAGATGTTAGTCTATGCTGGGAGTCCACCCTCCTGTGAGCATTTTGGAAGAAAACTTTTTTAAAATTGTTGAGAAACACACTGATATTGCAGTTAGAGCATCGCATGTAGCATCTCTACTGTAAATGTAAACCTTGATGACCCATTTGCAGAATCTTTATGAGCTTAGCAACCTGTACTTCATGGCCTTTTTGTCTGCATTTGGTAATGCTTTCTATTTTCATCAGAACGGTTTTGGTGGCAGACTCCACACTTGGACTTGGGATGTCAAACTCTTTTGTCAAGGCATCCTGTTCTCACATTTGAAGTAGAGCTTTGGTGCAAGCATTGCAAAAAACACGTTAGGAAGCTGATTTGGGTATTTGCTATTCAGGGCATGAAAGAGTTGGAAAGAAGTTTCTTCCGAGCAGAGAGAAACAAAGCCTGTGACAAAGGTTCGGAGGAGAAAAATGTTAGGAGCAGCCTGGCCTGAAGGCTGTTTGGTGGCTGTTTTCAAGGCAAAATCCTGAGTGCTTAGGCAAGGGTGAACTGAATTACCATGCTACCACAGAAATAGCCTGGGAAGCACACTGTTCATGTGGGAAGGACCCCATGGAAGTCTGCCTAAGTCTCTGATTAGACAGGTAGTCTACTTGTGGGTAGCTATTGTTTCTGATGCACAGGAAGTCCCCAACCTTCTGTGTCAATAAGGGCTTGGATGTCTTCACATGAGATTCAGTAGCTGTTGGTTGGGTTGAGCATCAGCAGAGTTGACCATTGGTGCAGATACAGTAATTATGCAGGAATGTTCAGTGTTGTACATTCCTGATGAGCCATGTGCAAACTGAGTAAACATGGGTAATGTTCAGGGCCACAGCTGAACTTCCTCACTGAAAGTAGTGTAGTTTGAAGGAAAGCCGAAGGGTAAAATATCTACATTCCCAATGACTTCTCCTTGGCCAGCTGCATTCCAGTCATTGAATACTCCTCTAAATGCACCCACAGAGCTACTGATTTTGTTGAGAGTTTTGTATTTGAGCATTATATGGCTATAATAACTTTTTGTTCTAGACTCAAGAAAAAGTTATCAAAGTATGGGACACTTAAAAACAGTGTATATGTACGTGTGTGTGTGTAAGAGGAGGGACAAGGATTTGGCTCTATTTTATTTTTCTCATATTAATTTTTAGGATTACTTTTTACGTTTCTAAGAGGTGTATTGTGTTCCCGTACATTCTGTTGCTCTTCTTTCTGTTCATTTTATCGATCCTCATACAGGTCTCCTAAACTTGGGTTCTGCTTCAGTGAAAGGTGATACCATTTGCAGAAACAGATTCCAAACTCAACTTTCCTGGTTGCTGCAGTCCCTTTGGGGCTCCATCATGTTACCTCTGACTGTAGGAGGCTAAATGTATGGGTTGCTTGTTCCCTCTTGACTGGTTGTCTTAGGGAATCCAGTACCTTACAGCACTCCCTGGTGCAAGCATTGTGACTTGAACAAATCTCCAGCTTCAGGAAGGAGCGTAGCTGTCCTCAGTTGTCTCACAAAGAGCAGAACTGGTTCTGCTTTTAATTTCTTCATTTTGTTAGCTTATTTTAGAACATCTCAGAAATATGCACTTCTTCTGTGGTTTATAGACATGTCTACTCATGCTTTTGTATTTTCTCCATGGAACCCGATTCCTGTTTTCAGAGGGAGTAGGGATCTCACAGGGCAATCCAAACCTGAAGCAAAAGCCAGCTACTGTCACTGACACCTCTTCAGTGCTACATAAGGCAAGTAGAGTACAGTGCTTGAGAGTAGTGCAAAGAAGGCATTTTTTTCATTTGGAAAGTGCAGAAACTAATGAGGCACTGCTTCTAAATAGAGACTTTTCCCAGAGGAAACTACCAGGACAACTAGCTGATGTTTGTAATTTTGTACACCTCATTTAAACTAATCATTATCTTGATTTTGAAAGGCCAGGAGGAAGAGGACAAAATTATGCTGATTGAAAGCAAAGTTTTGGTTTTGACATTTTTTTTTTGTTTGTTTGTTTCTTTTGCATTGCCCATAGTCATGTCATTAACATTTCACACAATGTCTTTGCTTCTCTGGCAAAGAGTATTGCAAAACACCTGTCTTCAAATGTATCAATAATATCAGTGGAGAGTTCCAGTAAAAGACAATTGTGAGAATAAGAGTGATTTTTTGATCTTGTTGAGGGAGGGAATCACAAACCCTTACCAGTGAAGAACCAGAGATGAAGGTGAGTTTGAGAAACTCCAAGCTTTCTAAGAAATAATACAACAGTGTTGATTAACTTTAAACATCACCCCTTAGTAGTGAACCCCAGACAACTGGTTATGAAAGATAAACCACTTTAATAAGTATCTTGTAATATTTTTTTTAAAAAAGTTTTTGAAAGCCTCATGTGGAAAACAGTCAAATTAGAGTAAAAGTGAGTTGAAAGGAAAAATTCAAATAAGAAATGGATGAAGGATATGGTGACATGTTGGGACTCAGGAATGTTTCTAAGAGTTGCTGAACTGCAGACATAAACATACAAGTAAATAAAACAACTTAGATTAAAAGAAAGGAATTTATTAATTGCCATAGTTTCTGCAAAATAGAAGGAATCTGGAATAGATGGTCAGAAAGGCACTGAGATTTTTGCTTTAGGTTTTTTGGCATATAATAATTCTACTTCTCAGAAAAGTCTTATTCTTTACTATATTAATTATTTTTGTACTTTATTTTTAAGTAAGAAGAAATGGCATCTAAAAAGTCAAAGTAATCTGCTTGGTTTGCTTTTGTAGATAGCATTACCTTTTTTTGTTACCCAGCAGTCTTGTTTGGGGTTTTTTTCTATACTATAGTCCATAAACAAAACATTTTCTTTGTCTTCCTCCACCACAAATTAATATTTTCTTTCCAGTCACTTAATTTGTGATTAAGGATTCCTTAAAATTTAACACTATTTGTTTGATTTATTCCTTTCTAATACAAAATCAGAAATAAAGAAGCAAATGGAATACTAATTCTCAAGATGGATAAAGGAATATTATTAAGAAGTCATTATCATATTCATTTGAGTCTTCTAGAGTTATTGAAATGTATTCTACATTACATACTAGAATGTATATGCTGCATAGTACATGCATACTCTCACAGTTGAATGAGTACTATGTATATGAATTTAATTTTTGGTATGTGATTAGATGTTTCTCAATTTAAACCTGAAATTAATTCTTTTCCTCAATGGAGATCTCTGCAGCGTGGAGGACCTTGTACGCTGCTCTGTTTTTCTTCTCTGGGTTAGGAGGGAAATGTAAATGTCTTCAAAGGAGTTGAAGTGTATCAGTAATCAGATTAACATTGTGCCTTTTGGTAAGACAGTAATTTGCTTAAGTTTTTGTCATGTGTTTCTCATCTATATATAGCTAATTCTTTCTTCCAAATAATTTTGAAAACATTTTTGCTGCCTTGACAGGGTGAAAGATTCTTATTTTGCAAGCTGAAATAAATTGACCAAGTCACAATCTTCCTTTAGAAAAAGACTTTCTAAAAATCTTGAGACATTTGTTAAGATTTTCAGTTGTTGTATAGCTGAAGTCCAAAAGAAACAATGGAATAACAGTGATGAAAGGCTGATATTAAATGAACAGGAAGCAAGTGTCTTTCTAAGGTGTGTAAATGAATAAAATGGATTTACTCAGTGGTTTCTACTGAACATGGTTTGGCTTGCTTTTACTTTGTCCTTTTTCCTTCTCTGCAAATTGACTTAAAATCTTACCTGATAAAATTAATTCTTCCATCTGCAATATTAGTCTTATTTTCCAGGATTACAAACCAACCTAAAACCTAGTGGAATCAATGAATTGAAGAACACTCTCTTCAATATCATAACTCTTTCTGAAAATATCCAAAGGCATTTTTAGCTGATAAACTGTAGGTTTGCTTGAAGTAGGCATTGCATTGGTATGGAGTAACTCTCTGAAGAGAATATTTCTGAACTTATCAGGGTTCTGAAAATATTTCCAGTACATCTTGTCTAAGACTGAATTATAGTCAGCTCCAGGCAAAGAACAGGCAATGCTTACATGTTTTCTGAAGCAGACCAAATGTGAAATTAACTCTCAGGTCCAAAAACTTGTGCCAAGTTTCTGGCTATTGTATTGTACCAGTGGAGGTATGCTCTCTTCAGCCATCACTCTATGCCAGCCCTTGAACAGTTCTTCATAAGGTATAGAAATTAATTTCTGAACAATAATCCCGTAGCCCATATAATTCACTAGGAAAGGCTTCCTGCCCTAAGACATGTGTCTTCATGTTCTTGGATAGCTCTTCTCCCTGTCAAAACCTCCTGAAGATGTCCTTTTTGTGGATTTTTTTTTTCTTTCTCTTTGCCTCTTTTCTGTTAGATTTCACTGCATTATTCACCTGTGTTATTTAATGAAAGAAATAAACATTTAAAGATTTATATTAGGTAATTTTCAAATCAGATGCAGAAATCATGTGTTATTGAAGAATGTTAACTTTTGACTCCTTAATAGTTTACAGTTTTCACAGCTTCTCTAAAAATTAAAATTCAGAAACAAGAAAGGATACTTTATGACTGATTAATTTCTTGATTGTCTTAGAGTGTGATGCATGGATTGCTCATCAATTTTATAGGGTAATGTATCATGCCACTTATAAATAACTCATTATCTTCTCTATGCAAATACATGTATCAGAACTACAACAGTTGAATGCATGCAAGATTTATATTTCCCTGGGGAAAAGTAAAACTTCAGACTCATTATAGCATCCCTAGGCCCACTTGGCTGGCATACCTAGCATCACCTGGCTTGCTGAGAGCCTCTTCTGTGTTCAGGGCAGCAGTAAATGCATCCTAATCAGGATGTTAGGCTAGTGCTCAGCTTGGTCAGGGGCAAATCAGTGTTTTTTCATTCTTTGTGAGAATTTCTCCCTTTGCTCCCTTTTACCATGTAAGATAGAAGCAGAAGTAACACATGAGGAAAAAGTAATGCTTTATTTTACCCATGTTGAAGTAGTTGAAGAAGGACTGTATCTCATGGGAGGGATTCCATCCCTAAGCAAGGAAAGACTGTGAGGAGGAAGGTGTGGAAGAGACAATGGGTAACAAACTGTCTCCCATTCCCTGTTCCTCTGTGCCGCTTGGAGAGGAGGTAGAGCAGTCTGGAATGAAGTTGAACCTCGGAAGAAGGGAGAGGTGCAGGAAAGGGTTTTTAGATTTGCTCTTATTTCTCATTATTTTACCCTGCTTAATTGGCAATAAATTAAATTAATTGTCCTGAGTCAAGTCTGTTTTGCCCAATTGGAGTGATCTCACTGTATTTATTTTGACACACAAGATTTTTTTTTTTTTTTTCCTCCCATCCTGTTAATGGAGGGAAATGATAGAGCAGCCTTTGGTGTGGGCACCTGTCAGCCAGCCAAGTTCAACCCACCACACCATGAAAAACATATGACCTGGAAATAGGGAGCATGTAGAACTATGAAGATGATTAAGGGACTGGAACATTTCTCTTATGAGAAAAGGCTGAGAAACCTGGGATTATTTTGCCTGGAAAAGAGAAGACTGAGAGGGAATCTTATCAATGTTTACAAATATCTGAAGGGTGGGTGTCAAGTAGAAGAGGCCAGTCTCTTTTCAGGTGTGCCCTGTGATAGGACAAGAGGTAATGGTAGCAAGGTGAAACACAGGAAGTTCCACCTCAACATGAGGAAAAACTTCTTCACTGTGAGAGTGACAGAGCCAGGAACAGGCTGCCCAGAGAGGTTGTGGAGTCTCCTTCTCTGGAGACTCTCAAGATCTGCCTGACTCTGCTCCTGTGTGGCTGCCCTAGGTGTTCCTGCTCTGGCAGGGGGGTTGGACTCAATGATCTCCAGAGGTCCCTTCCAACCCCTACCATCCTATGTAGGAGATAGGGATATAATAACTCAAATCATGAACGCCCTGGAAAAAAAGAAGGTAGTGTTTACTGCCTCTTTCAATTTACAAACTAGGAGCATCAAATTAATCCGTGAGAACCCCATTACAAAACAGACAAAAGTGAGAGTTCTTTGTGCAGTGGGAATCAGAACCAAGGATCTTTCTGATAGGAAATGCTGTGAATGATAAAAGTTTACATGGACTAAAGGAAGGAATGAGCAATTACTTGGAAGAAGTATCTTTTGGGAGTTAGAAAACACAGAAACCACAACAGGCTGTGGAAATCAGCTGGGTGTAAAACATCTGGAAGCTAGATCAGGGGAAGTGTCATAAGTGTTCAAGGTAAGGTTGTGGAGGGGGCTTTGAGCAATCTGATCTAGTGAAAGCTGTCCCTGCCCATGATAAGTGGGTTGGACTAGATGATCTACGAGGTCACATGAACCCTTGGACTTGCCCAGTACTGATATTTTTATGAGGAAATACTTAGTGTTAGACAAGATGGATCTTGCTCAGATTTCTGAGAGGTAAGAAAAAAAGTTCAATTAATGTATTTCAGGTGTAGGAAGGGACATAAATGTTCCTTCTGGAAAATGCATTGTCTCTAATATCACCTTTGTCCATACAAGCAGGTATCTGGCTACAAATGGTGAGCAACTTAGTAATTTTGAAAGCACTGCTCTGAAAAGACTATAAAAACATTGAGTAATAGTATCTTTCAACATATGGAGAACAGAAACAAAGTACAACACAAAATTATCTCTAGGTAATTTCTAGTAAACTTTCTTCAAAGATCAGGTCATTTAGGTAAAGCTGCACCAAAATCCAAACGGAGCAAGCAGTTTAGAGACAGGGACTTTGATATGTGAATGGAAAGACATTAAAATTGCCTAAAAGACTGAGAGTAACTTGCTTTCAGACAGGTAATTTCAGGTTGGTTATTACAATATTTTTATTTTGTGTTTTTGAGCGATAACATATTTTGTCTTGGAAAAAGACATCAAAAACTGAAAAGTATTTGGGTTTTTTTTAAACCTGTTATATTCAATCTCCGATTGAATTAATAATCCAAAACTAGTGTCTAAATGATTGTGCTGTGAGACAAGTGGAGGGATGAAATTCTTAAACCACAGTCTAAATTATTATTTCAAGTTTTAAGAAATAGATTAGCCATGTTCTTATTGATGAAGATAAAACAGTATCTGTGTTACTTAAAAAACTAGGGTTCTTGCATCAAGTTTTGTGAATTTTCCTTATCTAGAATCATAGAATCATTTAGGTTGGAAAAATCATGACCCTTAAAATCATTTCGATTGGAAAAGACACTTAAAATCATCCAGTCCAACTGTAAAACTAACATTGCTAAGTGCACTACTAAACTGTCTCTAAGTGCCACATCTACACAACTTTTGAATATCTCCAGGAATGGTGACTCCACCACATCCCTGGGCAGCCTGTTACAATGCTTGACAAACCTTTTGGTGAAGAAATTTTTCCTAATCTCCAATCTAAACCTCTTCTGGTGCAACTTGAGGCCATTTCCTCTTGACATATCACTGACACCATCACCCACCTCCCTACAACCTCCTTTCAGGTAATTGTAGAGAGCAAGGTCTCCTATGAGTGTCTTTTTCTCCAGACTAATTAACTCCAGTACCTTCAGCCACTCCTCATAAGACTTGTTCTCTAGACCCTTCACCAGCTTCATTGCTCTTCTTTGGATGTGCAAATCTACTTATCTAGCCAAACTCAATTTATATTAACCATTTTCAATTATTTTGGCAGGTATTTAGGGAGACGTTATTCACCACTGCTGGTAACTACCAATTTGATCCTTAATTTCTCTTAGAACTGCTTACTGAATGCCAGAGGGCTTTTGCAGTTTATTTTCAGTCACCTTTAAGTAACTGCAAAATATGATACAGAAGTCAGAGTTCTCCTTTCCTGAGTCCCCCAAAATAAGAATTTGAGCATGGAAATCTGCCCAGTTTCTTTTACAGTGAACAATAAAAAAAAAAGAATAAATTGCTTTATTCTTTTCAATCTTGTACTCTCTCAGGTTTCTTCCATGTACTTTGATCATCAGTTGTCCTTTATAGACATTGCTTCTTGATGTGTTTGAAGAAAGATTTTTTTTTTAATTTAGTTTTAATTCCTTTTGCCAGTTGCTCTTCAAACCCTCCTAGTTAAGTTTTTACATTTATACTGTCAGAGTTCATGATAATTTCCTTTTCCTTAGGCTTGACACATCCTCAGCCTTCTGACAGATTCTGTCTTGTTTCTAATAACCTCCCTTACCTGCTGTTCAATCCTCATAACTTTTTTTTTTTTTGTAAGTATTTTCAGAATGGGTAGAAATCTGTGGTATGCATTTGTCAGTGCTGCTCCTTCAATAACCTCCACACTGTCTGTAAGCTTTTAATTCTCTTAGCTGCTCATTTTAAATTTGTTTCTTCATCTTTGTCTTTTGTTGTTTCTGGAGGGATACAGAGTTTATCTAGGTTCACATGAGCCAAGCCATGTCTGATAGTAAAGACAGGGTTGAGGGAGGTCACTGTGTGGACTGCCTTCACAGCTGCTTCAAGATCTACTCGTCTGTGCCCTTGTTAAAATGTGATCTCTGGGTTATGTACCAGTATGAATCTTCATATGGGTAATTGAAGGCTCTTACTATTCTCATGTTGCCTGCCCTTTTTGCCTTCAGTCTCTCGTGGAATAGTGCTCAGTGCTGCCATCTTATCTGGGTGTTTGGTAATCTACTATGTTTTTCCTATTTAGGCCTTGATTTTTGGTCCCTAAGGACATTGAGGCACTTGATCAGGTGGGTAGGTTGTCAGTTTTGATTCTTACCAAATTGGCCTTCTCTGGTGCAGTGACTATTGAGAGCGTGAATGTAGACATGAGAACATGTGGCAGGAAGGGAACAGCAACAAACTTCTTGGAAAGGGGTTTTTGCTGCAGGGATTCACTCTGGTGTTCCTATGGTCAGAGGGGAGGCTCTTCTGAAGAACAATTAATCCTACCTTCTTTGGAATAAGACAAACCAGTTTATTCTTAAAGTTAGATTGGCTGCTTCTAAGTTATTTTTCCAATTACGAAATACACATTTGATGTCTCGCTGATAACTATTTTAGTGCCTAGATTGTGTCTTCAGGGAAATACAAGCCTGTGATGTACCGTGATTGGTTTACCCATCTTCCTCCTGCTGAAATGGTACAATTAAATCTTTTAAGTGTTGAGGACAGAGCTCCTTAGCGGGGAGGGCAGCAGAAAAAGGATACGTTGGTTCTTGTGCTTGGTCCAAGGACCTATTTTTATATTAAACATCTAATGGGTAAGTGAAATTCTTGGCATAGAGGCTGTTTGCAATTAAAGTATCTTTATTCCTCAACTCTCTTAGTCTTGGCCCAATTGTGCTTAAGTATGGAAGCACATTTCCAGACACCTGAGGGATTTTGAAGTCCAGATTTTGAGAGTTAAAAACTTTTCATGCAAATAAGTCATCCAACCTGCCTGAAAATAGTAGAGAGGATAAACAAGGATTGGGGAAAAAAAGGGAGAGTTCTATTTTGATGCCTGATGCATAAAAAAAGAACCTAATCTCCCTTAAGTAGCTCAGAAGAGGTACATACCAGTTATATTGATTCAGCAGTGGAAATAACTCGGTTTGCATAACATATAAAGCTTAATAATTTTGTGATTGATCTGAGACTATTTCTATGAGACAGCAAGCTTTACAGCTCCAGTTGTAAAGGTGTAGGCACCAAACCGTCTCTGGTTTGAAGGTGAGGAAAGCTGTGGCCGCCCATGACACCCAGTGAACTGCCTATAAATATACAGATGGTTTCAGCAGCTGCTGTGACTTACCAAAATTAAAATTAACTTTCTTATGCATTGAAAGATAAAGATAAAAATACAAATTATTGGTGAATGCCCCAAATAATGAATGTCTTTACAAGTTTTGGTCAATTGCAAATTTAGTAGACGTGATAGAGTTGCAGTATTACTGCCTGAATTCTTTTATGCTAGGCTAGGTTGCTCCTTGTGGGCTTCCTAAGTACGGAGTGTGCTGTTTTGTTCTGGATCATTTTTATGACCATACTCAGAGGAAGTATTTAATGGGTGACAATTCGCAGATTTGAAGTCAGTTTTCAGTGTATATGGCTCTGAGGATTGCATTTCATAAGCAACATCAAAGTGATTTTAATGATTACCTCTTTTTTAATTAAAAAAAGGTAAAAACTTTTATAGTACTTCAACTTAGAAAAAATATTTACCTTCCATTGATATGTGGTTCCTGTTTAATAACCCAGTGAAGTTGCTTAAACTGACAACTCCTACTTCAGCTGGAATTATTCCTTATCTGAAGTCTCATATATCTAAGCATTTATATTCTTTTGTTCCATTTCATATCATGTAGATTTTCATACTGTAATGTCTGAGCAGCTTTCTGAAGCACAGAAAGTAATGTGACTAACATCCATCATATCTATTCTTGCATCTATTCCCTATAGGAAAAATGAGAATAGTGGAGATGCTTTGAGTATATAAATGAAGTCAAGGCTGAAAATAACTTTTACGTGTAGATGGCCTTTGGTTATTCAGGAAATACATTCCAAACACTTAGCCTCAGAGAAAATGATGTCTCTAGTGCAGATGAGCTTCACCCTCACTGTAGAAAACTTGAGCATGTCAGAGAAACAATGCTGTTGGCAACATTGCTAACGTTGGCCTTTCAGTTAACCTTAGCTGAAACAATGATGCACTTAAAGATAATAGCTGAGACCTTGGGCAAGAGTCAATACTGTACAGAGAGCCAGTTCAGGAAGCAGAGGACAGATTTGCTACCCTAACAGTAGACAACATTATTTGAAGGAGGTGCTACAGCACTTTGAACTTCCTAGTGTTTTCTAAGCTCTGAAGGCTACAAAACTAAATATGCTCTGTTACCTTGTTCAGCTTTGAACACTTCATGAGATAATACGATCACTGCTCATCGGCATGAAATGGAGGATGTCATGTCACTGAAGAAAAGCAATCCAGCTGACAGGCTGATGTCACTAGTTGTGGGTGCCTTTAGCAAAAAAGATTATTTCAGGCTGGCTTTTAGGTCTATCCTGATAGAATACCATCTGTAATGCCATACTCTGGCTAAATAGAAATACTAACCAGCTAAGAAACAAGATCTAACTTTTTCCAGCTAGAGGGATTGTTTATTCTGGTATAGACATCTCACTGGAGCCTAGCCATTCAAGCTATCATAAGAATTAGTCTAACACATTTCCAATCCTCTTGTTGATCTAAATAAATAAATAACATAAATATCCAGGATCTCTCCAAGACAAATTTTGCTCCAAACCTGTGTACCTATTATTTTTTTAACTCTGTGGGAGTTGCTTTTCTGTAACTGTGGCTGGAATTTGGCCCTTTAATAGTGACTGTGTCTTCACTCTTTGTAATGTAGGTCAAGAGAATAAATTAAATGATGACATTGTGCTGCTTACCGTGGCATCCCCTAGGAGTTTGTGTGGTCCCTACTGATTGCCTTGAATCATTAATCAAAGGGTAACTGCACAGCACAGCCCACAATATATTCTCAGCAGGCACATGCATTGATGATGCCGCACCAAGAAAAAAGACTTAATTGCATCGACAGTACATTTTTTTCCACAGTTTAGAGTGTTTATCAAAATTGTGCTTGTAGCATCTAAAAATACTGTCATTAATGCAGCTTTTGGCCTCTTCACACACTGTTTTCTTTTTAGTTTCTTCTGTTAAAGAAGACAGCTGTTTGCTAGGAAAACAAATTCATCTCTTCTCCTTCTCTCTCTCGCCTCCTGTTTTGTATTTGAGTGCATCAGTAGGAGGCTCACAGTTTGTTGTAAATGTTCATTCACAGTTTCTGCAGATTCCTGCATTCATATTCACAAAGGCAGAATTTTTCAAGATGTCCTTCATATCAAGTTGCTGTTACTTCACATCAGTCATGCAGAATACAAAATATAGATTTCAGGAGCTTTGCTTCCCAAAGCAAAACAATGATCTTTAAAGGAACAAAAACTACTGTCCTTAAGGAGAGTGTGACAATTTGGGCCAGCCATTTCTTCATTCTTAAACTATTTGCTTTCATTGCTGATCTAAATGTGGCTTTTGGGTATTAATATGCAAAGTATATTAGAAAATAAAGAAAGCAGACCACCTTCGATGAGATAAAGCATCTGCAAGAGAAGGTGAGGGAGATGCCAGTGAGTCGTTTTGTGACACTACTAGGCAGTTGGACCTTGGCTCCTGGGCAGACCAGGACAGTTCTTTTACTTTTGCTATTAAATACTCAGGCTGCAAGAGCAGGAAAGGACACAAAAGTGTGCCACATGGTTTGGGCTACCACTGTGGACTCTTGCTCCTGTGCTGGGCAGGCTGTGTGTATGTGGGGACATGCAAGCCCATAGGAAACCCAACCTGCTTAGTGGTGAGCAGGCTGAAAGTAAGGGAGCAGTACATACCCTCCTGTGCAGAGAGCTACAGGAGCAAATGGAATTTGTAATGGAATAATGGAAAAATATCTGATGTAAGTTAAAGGGGGGGGGGAATATGTTTGAACATCAAGAAAAGGAAGTTTAACATCTGTTTTGCTCACACCTTTACAGAAAAATGGTATTATCATGACTCATTTTCATCATCCATCTGCTACCAATAACTATTGTAAAGTGCTTCGTTCCTTCAGATATCCACACCAGGTTTTAAAGTGTTCCAGTTCCTAGATATTGCCTTGTAAATCTTGCATTACAGTGAAGAGGGCTATGTATGTAGCAGAGCTATGTAAGGCTGCAATTTCATTGAAATTACTATTATTACCTTATAGACTGCAAAGCTCAGGTCATGCAGTATATGAAATCATAAGGTTAAATAATGGATTTTGCCATATTGTTACACTGGACTTTTTACTTCTGCTGCTGATGTAGGACTTGCAGTTCTATTAAAACAGGACCCTATTGAAAATCTTTATCATTGTTTGGCATTAAAGCTTTCACTGTGTGCACACGTGGTCTGATGGCTCAAGATTGCAGAGGAGGTGGAAGTATCTTGAGTTCCTCGAATGCTTCCTGCTTTGTGAATGAAGATATTTGGAGTTAATGTGCCATTACATTGCTAGTTTGCAGTGAATGTGAGAATGGGATCCACGATAGTTAAAATGGTGCCTTTTGTCAGTATCAGAGCTGGAATCAGGTAAAATACTGGTCCTGCAGTGGAGCCTGCACACACTTAAGCCTATGACCACCACAAGAAAAATTATACAAATTAATCAGGAACACATACAGAACACTATATAAGGAAATTAAATATAATTATATAATAAATATCACAACAGTTAACACAGAAAATTCATTTAAATAAAATATATTTTAAATAATTAAGATTTTAATGAAGGTGTTCTTAACATATGTCTTAACAGACGTTCAGTGCACTTAAACCACTCTTTCTTCTTCAGTATGTTCAAGTGGTATTTTGTTTGGGATGGGACAACCTGAAAATTTCTGTATGGTAGTCTTCCAGAAAATGTATTGAACAGAAAGATTATTTAGGTTATTAGTTGCTATAATCTTCCAGAATAACTTGAGTTTAATGTCTTTGGAAAAAAACCCCACAACTTTCTTTTCTAGTACAAACTCCTCTCTTGGAAGTGCTGCTTTACAGATTAGAATGAGCTTAACGTATGTAGCTTTTGAGTCTTACTTCTTCAGTGGTTTTAAGATATCCCTAGAAATGATGATACAGATTGTGCTGTATCATCTTTTTACTCATTACCAAGACAGCATTAAACTGTAGTGACTATGCCACTGCTAATAAAATTACATTAGGATTTCCACTAAGGGAAGACAAAATACAAACCAAACATTCTGTACCTGATCCCAGATCAACTGTTGAAATTGACAGTGATCCTTCCACTTCAATATTTTGCATAAATTCTTGTATAATGTGGAGAATGGGGGATGCAGTGTATGATTCTTCCTTTGTCCCTGTTGTGGAAAACTACAGAAGGAAAATTTTTTTGTAAATAAAAACTATTTTCTGCTTTCACAAAGTGTGGCACACTAAGGTTCTGGATGAATAGGAAAGAACCTTCACTTTGCATTGAGCTGTTGGTTTGATTTATGACTGTAAGCTGCTGAGGCTCTTCTAGCCTTTCAAAGCACCTGTCATTAAGGATGAGAATGCTAACATTTGAAAGCCTCTTACCTGCTGGTGCTGGGAAAAGCCAAGACTGGCTTCCCTCTCCTTCAGCCATACCCAACTTCATTCACTTCTTAGAAGATACCCCTTTGTCCTTTCAGCTTAGCAGAGAAAAAGTGTCAGAAAGGGGAACAATGCTCATTAAAGCTTAACCTAAATAGGTATGTGGAATTTTAAATAAGTGAAGTAGCAGCTTTTTAGCCAGTCATCTGTCAGTGTCCTGTTTCACCTCTTCCACCCAGATC